>JAYMTK010001516.1:0-16138 GCA_036897405.1 Pelargonium myrrhifolium | reverse complement strand
CCGTCGAGAGTTTTTTTAAGAAGGTAAAAAACGGTCTCCCGTTTTACATTATGGTTAACAAATAATTCAATAGTATTTTACTTTTTTTTTTTTCATTCCTATATATCCCATTAATTAATGGGATGAGCAATTTAGTAATTTGCACTATTTCTATTGACTTAGCAGTTTTTTATTTTGAGAAAATGAGTGTTCTCCTCTCTATTTTGAGAAAAATTAGGGAAAAGTTAGTATGGTATGTTTACCATTGTATCCTCATGAGTATGTATTGATATATCCTAACTAACATTATTGACAATTCATATATAACTAACTTGGTAGAAAAGAAAACAAAACACTCATTTTGAGACGGAGGGAGTATAATATTATTATAATTATAATTATTATTGATATACTTAATTTTTTATATTTGGCTTACCGTTTTTATGGTATAGAAAAAAACGATTAACCGTTTCAACATTGAATTGAGTTCCTGCAAGAAGGTGTTTATCTTCTGAAAGGAGCTACGTTTCGAGCGTTTTTTTTAAGAAGGTAAAAAACGGTCGACCGTTTTACATTATGGTTAACAATAATTCAATAATTCAATAGTATTTTACTTCTTTTTCATTCCTATATCCCATTTGTTAATGCCATGAGCAATTTAGTAATTTGCACTATTTCTATTGACTTAACAGTTTTTTACCAAACAAAACAACCAACTTAACGTGACATTCAATCACTCATTTAACAAACATAACTAACTTAATAAACAACCAACATTCAGCTCCTTAATCGATTAATTCAGGCAAAACAAACAATCTCTAAGTGGATTCTCAACCCAAGTGGTGCTGAAAGAATATAGGCAAAATCAAAGAGAGATTCGTTGAAATCATATATGATCCAAGATGCATAAACACCAATCAATATTAGTGCAAGAAAAATGGTTGAACAATAGGAATTTATATCCTCAAGTAGCATAAACCCATACCAAAGCTCTGGTACCAATGTACAATCTTATCAGACCAACAAAATAAACGAAAACCCGCAAGTTTCATACAGAAAAATACTAGGCTTCTTCTGATGGTGCAACAAATAAAAATCATAGTTCACACTGTAGCCTCTCACTATGGCAGTACAAGAGACCCTTCAGTCCCAACAGCATTACCATATCAAGAAGCGCTACAGCAATACCATTTCCCTCCTATCCTGTTTATAAACAACCAGTTTAGGAGCGGAATCAAATCATCTTTTTCCTTTACTAGCTAAATCAACCCCAGTTTCGGGACCTTATATATATGAGTTTCATGTCAATAATATATATACGAGTTCAAGACACTCACCTTGGGTTTTATGCTCCTTTCACGCCCATACAAGTCGAAGCACTTATGCTATTACTCCTCAACAATCTAGAGGAGCTACACTTTGGTTTGTTTTGTATAGCCAATGCATTTTTGTAAGAAGATTCAAATTCTTTGATCTCGAGTGGACTTGGAGGGCTAAGAAGGCTTGCGCGAGTACGGGAAGATTGACACCGCTTTCCGTTATTGTCATCTTCGTCAGAGTCCTCGTCTTGCAGTGCGAGGATTCGCTCCCTGGGGAAAAGGTTCGACAAAAATCAGTTTAATGAACATGATAGGATCTGACTGCAAAGAACATGATTGGTTTCTACTTCACCTAGGCAAAGAGGCGTGCTTTCTTTGCAGCACAGTGCTTCTTTCACCTTTACAAGAATGTTCCTCGAGATCAGAGAATTGCAGGTTAAATCGATCAATTCCACTGTATTTACACAAACATAGTTAATTGACTTTTTAAGTAGTTACATGTATCAGCCACGTGGAAAATAATCACAAGCCAATTTGCCGTTTTCTTTTTAATTTAAAGATAAATGATAAACCAGACACTGCCACATGTTAGTCAACAGTGTTGACATGACAAATCAAAATAACAAACTAAATATATCAATCTTAAATAATTAAATGTATGGGAAATTTTAATGCAAGAATGTGCTTGTAATATTGTAAAGTGTCGAAGGATGTGTAAGTTTTTTCTTTGAAACATTAATATCAAACTTGAAGTCAAATGAATAAATATTTTATGATGGAAGGTCCAAAAGCTAATTATTCATTTACTTTTGGATACCAGGAACCTCAAGCTACACAACACCTACGAAGAGTGTCCTTGATTAAGGATTTTTATTTCTATTCTCAATGCTATTTGAAGTAAGACTATATCAGAGCCTGACCTCGGATACATGAAGCCTGTATGATCAGTGCCTTGAAGGTACTCTTGTAGCATCTGTGGATGGTACTCTAGTATCTGTTTAAATAAAATATATCCCAAGTCAATGACAGGACAACACGAGTAAATTGTAAACAGCGAGGAAAGTAAAGAATCACTCAAGCATGCATGACTTACCTCTCTATATATTAATTCTCTTACATCATCTTCTGTCAATTTCCTTCTTTCAAACTCGAAATCGAGTTTTGAAATGGGTTGCATCAATGGCTCATCGTCCAAATTTGTCAACCCATGGAAATAAGGAGAAGCTAATGCCTGTAGGGAAAAGAAATGCAAATATGAGGAATAAAAATAGACACTCGGTGTTAGCAAGCCTTACCTCTTCGGCAGTTAGACGATCTTTAGGATCAAAAGCAAGCAAGCCCTCGAGTAAACGAAGAGCCAAGGGATCTACGTCAGGAAATTTTTGTGAGAACGGAACAGGTGGCTTTTCCCTCATGCTACTCAAATACCGTCTAGCCTTTTCATTACAAATCTGCGTGTACAATTTAGAATCCATATGGTGAGAGACAACAGAGCTACCAATTCTAAATAAGTTTGAAACTTTACTTTAACAAGGTACTCATTTAAGAACTATAACGAGTTTTCTTTAGCAAAACAAAGTGATGAGACGTAAGAAGGTAAGGAAGTAACAAACCCTTTGTATTGAATCAGGAGCAGGAGTGCCAAGCAAATCAGTGATGAGGTCCAATTCATGTGCCACGTTCTTTCCAGGAAACAAGGGTTTCCCCGTTAGCATTTCTGCAAATATGCATCCTATGCTCCAAATATCAACAGCAGGAGTGTACTGCAAAGGATATATATTTTAAGAATCAAGTTCAGGTAACTTCAAAGACAAAAGCAAGGAATGCATCATCATTTCATCAAATATGGGAATACCACAGAAAACCAATGCTAGTCTGTCAAATCAAGACTTTGCTAACAAGGTGGACTGTTAAAATGGATCAGCTGGCAGATTGAAACAAAACTATGCCAGGTAAGACTACAGGTGCAATAGTTGAACAAGCAGAAATATCCTAAAGTTTATGGTACTCGGTAGCATAATAAAGAGGTCAACTACAACAGCGTGACTAATATTTCAGTGTGCCGTAACATCAACAAAGGGACCAAAAACAATAAACCTTAAACTGCGCCTACAAGCTGACAACCAGCATGCAATTCATGTGAATTAGTTTGTTTACGGAATTTAATGAGACCATATAACTTTTCTATGCTTACACTGGAATAAAAGCACCCGCAGAGTTCGGGAGCACGATACCACCGAGTTGCCACGTAATCCTGGGAGAAGTAATAGTATGTACAATTAGAAAGGAATAGGTCTGAAGGCCAAGTCTTCGCACATGAAAGACATGTATTTCCAAAGCCAAAAACAATATAACAATGAAAAAGAAAAGAAATAGATGCATACAGTCCAAAATATGGCAGAAGGTACATCATTAAAAGATGGGCGAGCAAGCCCAAAGTCACAAATTTTCAGTTTGCAGTCAGCATTAGCAAGGATGTTCTTTGGCTTTAGATCTCGATGGAAGACATGTGCTGCAAAACAAAGGCAAGATCATACAATCAATGAGTGTAAAATACCAAATAAACTATATAGAAACATTGAAAAAAAGAAACTATATCAAACCTGCGTGCATGTATTTTAGAGCTCGGAGAAGCTGGTACATGAAAAACTGAAAATGTTGAGGAGTGAGATCATCATTTGCCCCAATAACTTCATGAAGATCGGATTCCATCAACTCAAAAACAACATAAATATCTTTAAATTCTCTTCGGCATGGAGGAAGCATTATATGCTTTATTTCTACAATATCCGGATGTCGCAACAGTCGAAGTAGCTTGATTTCTCTTAAAATGCGAGTGGCATCAGAAACATGGTCAAAGACATGATTTATCTTCTTAATAGCTACCCTCTCTCCCGTGTGGGTATCAACAGCAGACGCAACCACGCCATAGCTTCCTTTGCCAACTACTTCTTGAATTTCATATTGACTCGCCTCACCATATTCGGTGAAGAAATCTTTGCCAAACATTGTCTGCGTTTAACAGAAAAATAAGTAGCAATACATGTGAATCCTTGATTAATGGTTTTACATAGAGAAATTGAGAAGAAAATGGAAATAACGAAGTACTTTACAAAATATATCAGCAATCTCCAAGCATTTGAATGTCCAATTAGCGGATTAGACATGAAATGAATAGCACAAAACAGGGCTGCGTGAGTGGGAAGAGCTCTCGGGTTCAATCCCCACTCAACACACCCATGGGGATAGGCGAGAACTTTAACCTGTGACCAAGCCTCGAATGTGAACCGCGATTGTGCGGATCTACTTAGGACACCTCATGGTATTAAACCCAAAAAAAAAAAAAAAAAAGCACAAAACTGATCGAATCAGCCACATACAATATACTTGAACACCTTTTTGCACTTCTTATTTGGGAATTGGGATTCACAAACTTGTTTTTAAGTAAATTTGAACTGACTTCTTAATCAACTAATGGAACATCAAGCAGGATATAAAAACAAGTCCAATATCAAAACATCAAGCACACCCAAATTGAAAAGATAAGCAATGAAATTACAGCAATCGAGATGATAAAATAACCAAACAAAAGAAAAGAGAGAGAGAAAAATAAAAATCAAACCTTTGGCCTTGTTCTGTATCTGCTAACACACCCAGAAGAAGAAGAAGACGAGGACGGCTTCTGGGTTGTGCTTCGCTTGGTCTCTGCAGCAAAATTTGAATCAGCTCTATTGACAAATAAACTACAGAAATTACCCTTGACTAGTAAACAATATGTGACTACGAATTAAAGAGAATGAAAGAAAAAAAATAAAGGAATTAAATTGAATGGAGAATAAGAGAATCGGATGAAGAAAACGACATAGATTGCAAAAGCAAACCAAAATTCTCAAAACTAGGACCTTTTTCTCATTCACAGCATCTCTGGGCCAAAGAAAAATAAAAAAGTTGAAGACAGAGACAGAGAGCAAATGGGTTGAGCACTGACCTTATAAGGAGTCAGTTGTGTGAGTATTGATTCTGGTAGGTGAGGTGACCATTGCTACAGCTGCTATTTCATATTTGATGATAATGATAATGATGAAGAGGAAGGAGAGGGTGTGAGTCAAATACGTTACACGAGTTTAAGAAAGTAGGTTAGTCTAATAAGTACAATGTTTGTTGTCTTCCTCTCAAGTGATTACCATCCAATTAAGAAAATATTTAATGTTTCTTAAATTTCATTGACTTTTTATTTAAATGGTGTATTGATAATTTAAAGAAGGTGGCACATCACTAGTTCAATTTTACACTCTAATCATAATATACACATGTGTTATTATTGGCTAATTATTTCTTTAAGAAAATATTAATTTCATTAAGCAATAAAAGAATTAGAGACTCAATTTCAAATAGATCTGACATGGAACCAAATGTCGTTGATTCGGCACAAAATATTTGTAAGTAATTTGACCAATGACAGAGTGACATGTGCCTCACCAAGTCGGTCAAAGAGTCAACATGAACTTCAATCAAGACTCTAGGTAGAGTAGAAACTCGGTGTAAGGCCAACCAAATTATTCCATGCGCCATGACCAAGATAGCCTAGTTACAACATCATGAATTGCGCAACATGAGCTTTCCTTCACCCAACGTCCATCCTCATATCGTACTGTCCGCGCGAGCTAGCCACTGACATCCCAACCACGCGCATGTTGTCTGCGCGCCCTGTCCACGCACGCCAAGCCTAGCGAATATCTGTTGGCGAGCATAACCAACAAGCAGAAGGTCAGACACATGGCTCTAACCAAAGAGCGTCATCAGCCTCCTGCATGGATGGAGATGAAGTTTAGTGTATGTCTACTGGCAAGTATAACCAACAACAAAAGAGAGAATCGTCTTGCTCTCCCACATAGCCAGGAGAGCTAGCCTAGCGTCTGCCTGCTGGCGAGTATAACCAGCAGCAGAGCTTAAGACTGATCACGCGCCTTGAACGCGCACACGCCAAGTGACCATTTGTCGACAAATAGAATTGTCAGGCAACAGATCATAGAGCTTGCGGGCCCCTCCTCGACATCGATTAATCAGAAGTCGTCACATGCCTGGTAAGCTTGAGGGATATATAAGGAGCATCAAGCCCGAGATGAAAGGTTGGGTCATTTTACTTCTAAGAACATAAACAAGAACCCGAAAATGCTCTCAAACGTTCTTCGTGTTCTTCGCGTGTCCATCGCGTTCTTTGTGCGTTCTTCGATCTTCGAATGAACTACGAAGAGAACGATTCTTATTTTCATCAGCCTAACGTAGCGATTTTGTTTGTGTTGAGATCTCATTCTCACGTGTGGAAGCGATTCCTTGGACACACATCTAGGGCTCCGCTTAACGGTGCATTACCTGCACAGGCTACAGGTCACTGACCGGATCTGAGCATTGCTACCATCAGACACTTGAAGACCTGAAAACCCAAGTCAGATAGTCAAACTAGTCAACCGATCCATTTTGGAGAAGAAGACCACACACAACAACGTTTAGAGCCTTAATTTTTTACTCATAAAAAAATAGTCAAATCAATTGGTTTCATTGTCGGGAACATTTTGAAGTCCAACGTTTCACCGAAGTATCCTAACTGCAAGACGATGATAATGGAAGTTAACAGAAGACCTGGTAAGGACGTTGTCATACCATCAACTGGCAACAGAAGTCCTGAATGTAGAGGTTTACCACCTCGCGTAAGAGCAGAGGTAGCAAAGCTAGTGGTCAATCAAGGCGAAAGATGACCATCCATGTGTAGGTTTTGGAAACCTCCACAAAATGCAAAGACTAAAGGAAAGAATTGGAGTGAATAAGGGCTCAGGAGGACCTTAAGGGCACCATAGTCGTGGTGCTGCTTCAACCTATTGTCATTCCTCAACTGACAACTATGCCACTTGACCTGCACAAGTCATTGTCAAAGCAGTTCATGTTCCCCACCTTCCTAGCCAACAATGGAGTAGCCATTCCACTAGTTACACTAGCAATGGCAACTAGAGTCGTTTCACTATTCGTATCACCAGTTACACCAACAATGGAAACTACCTTTCTTCACTAGTTATACCACCAATTACACCAAAAATGGCAACTGGGTTGCTTCACTAGTTGTACCACCAGTTACACCAGCACTGGAAACTAGCAAAGAGATGTGAGAAGGAAGACCGATCCTTTCGGTTCCAAACCCTCTTGGAGGGAGATGGATGATGGGACCATCAGCTGAAAATAATCATCTTGTCCAAGGCAATCAACCATATACTTCAGGTGTGCAAGATCATATTGCCCAATGAAACTAGCCTAGGACATCAAGTATTCGAGAAGCTCTCTAAAGACGACGCCTCTAAGAATATGAATCTTTGTAACAAGTCATATATTTGAAATAATCTGCGGAACCCATAGTGTCCTCGAATGAAATTGAACATCAAAGACTTTATTTAGAGCATGAACAGATGGACTCGAAAGTAAGGGCAATTTCAGGCTCAGCGGGTAATCGAAGGTCTCCCAACTCCTAGTGGCCAGAGTATCAGTTTTAAAGATGTTGGAAAGAAAGAACTACTAGCCAATTGATGGAAGTTTGGAATACCATGCAGCATGCCAACAACCACAAAGTAGATACTAAGAAAGCAAGAGCACCCACTCCCTCAGAGAAGTTGGGCTAACTCTTGTAATATGCTTTGAGATGAAATGAAAGAATTTCATTCATTCAAATGTTTTTTATATATAAAAGATCAGCTACCCACATGGAGGTAGAAAAAGTTTGGGATAATCCACCAAACGGATTAAGATGCTCGCACGGAGGTAGCAAAGTTTAACTGGTCCACTTGGGTGATCAGGCTATCCACTTGGAGATAGTGAAACATGAAGCGAGTCTGAAACTCCACAATCCCTACGGGAGCGCCTTATGTCGCTCCATCTATAAGATGGGCGCACTTGAGATAATAACCCTTCACGCCGACCAAGGGAGAATAAATTGAAAAGGGATAGGGGAAGTTAACTGCCATGGGTAATTTGTGGAACCCGCCGCGTTCTCTGACAGCATGATCCTTGGAGGGGATCTTTTCATGTTGTTCCATATTTGTGATGACATACTTGATATAGCGTAGCGTAGCATAGCAAGAAATATCATGTTTCTCAGTAAACATGACTCCTAGTGGCTGCCCGAGGTAAATCGCGAGACCCGTCGTACCCTCAGATAACGTGATCCTTTGAGGGTATCATCTCATGTTGTCCTATCTTTGTGATGGCACACTTGAGACATCCTAGCATAGGAAGATAAATCATGTCTTCTAGCAGACATGACTCTCAGCGGCTTCCTAAGGTAAACAGCAGAACTTGTCGCACCCTCAAGCAGCATGATCCTTATAGGTGATCGTCTCATGATGTCCCTTCTTTGTGATGGCACACTTGAGATAGCCTAGCGTAGCGAGAGAAATCATGTCTCCTAGCAGACATGACTCTTAGTAGCTGCTCGAGGTAAACCATGAAACCAGTTGCACCCTTAAGCAGCGTGATTCTTAGAGGGGATTGTCTCATGATGTCCCATCTTTGCGATGGAACACTTGAGATAGCCTATCTTAGCTATAGAGATCATGTCTCCCAGTAGACATGACTCTTAGTGGTTGTTTGAGGTAATTTGTGAAACCCACCGCATCCTCAAACACCATGTTCATGGTAAGAGATCGTCTCATGCTGCTCTATCTTTGTGATGACACACTTGAGAAAGAACAACATGATCTTTGGAGAGTATCGTCTCATGCTTAATTTTTAGGATGGTGTAGTTGAGACAGGCCAACATGATCCTTAGAGGGGATCATCTCATGTCGCTCCATCTATGTGATGACGCACTTGAGATAAACGAGAATAATTCTTTGGAGGGATCATCCCACGTTAATTCTTTGGAGGGATCATCCCACGTTATTCCATCTTTGTGATGGTCCACCTGAGAAAAATAGAATGATTCTTGGAAAGGATCCATCTAGAAAAGGAGTTTCGTCTCCCGCCTGACTAGTGAGCATCATTAGTCTCCCGCCTGGCCGGAGATGAAGTTTAGCGTCTGCCTGGTTGCGAGTACAACCAGCAGCAGAAGAGAAAACCGTCTCGCTCTTTCACATAGCCAGGAGAGCCAACCTAGCGTCTGCCTGCTGGCGTTTAGAGCCTTGATTTTTGACTCAAAAAAATAGTCAAATCAGTCATACATAGTAACATGATTCACAGATCTCGAATGTTCATACGAACGACTAACTTTCATATAGTTGGTTGAAATATTGACTGCAATAGTGGAACAAGTAGACCCGCTTTTGCTCTCTTCAAAATCATTTGGCGTGCAACAGTACTCTCAATCAAAACATGAATAATCATTAAAAAAAAATAACTTCCAACAATGGAAGACAAACAAAACTTAGAACTAACAAAACTAATAAAATACGATTTAATACAGAAAAATATGAAAAGTGTCAATCTACTTGTAGTAAACATATTTCACAACTAGCATGTAAAGAAGGCGGAGATGATGACGCGACGTTTGCAATTAATTATTGGCTAATTAATTAAAATCTCCCCGTTGTGTATATTATATATAACTTATATATATTAGAATATTATTGATAATTCATGAACGACTATTATTAGTCTTTCTTTATCGAATGGTCAAAAGAAACTCTGCAAAAACGAGAGACATCTTCCTTTAACACTAAGTCTCATGTTTGAGTTTTGATCATACTTTCTTTAATGGGTCTGGCCCACTTAAGAGTTGCAAATCTATTATCGAACACCACAAGGAGAGCACATCGTTAAGTCAAACACAAGGCATGTGTCTTGAAATTCATATTGCGCGTGAGATTAAGAGTGAAATGGGTACTACCCGCTAAGTAAGTTAAATTGAGAGTGAATTTATAGCAAGTGTGTAAATGAAACTGAAGATTTCTTACCCTTGGGGTGGATAAAGTATTTATACTCACAAAATACTGATAAAAGGTGAAATGTCATTATTTGTTTGGTTGATGGTGATTTCATGTGAGGCATAATGTGATGTAATGTTTACATCATGATAGTGTCACTAATACTCCAACGATGTTAAGATGAAGTCATGATTATGCCTTGCTTTCATGGCAAAGAGTCATGATGATATGTCAATACTGAATGAATGATGTCATTGTGCCAAGTTTAGGCATGCGAGGTAGTTTGGTGACCCGATGACTCGGTGACTCAACGGTTTGATGGTTTGGTGTCTAGGTGGCTTGAAGTTTCAGTGATCCAGTTGCCCTAATAGACTCAATGATCAGCAACCTGATGTCCCAATGACTCGTTGGCCCAACCATCAAGTGTCTCGATGGTCTGGTGGCCTTAGACCTAGTATTTTGACGGTTTGATGGCCTAGTGGCTCGATGGCTCGATGTTCCTGAGGTTCAGAGGCTGAAGTCTAGGAGGTGCAGAACTAGGAGCTTGAGAGATAAAAGTTTCAGAGGTTGGAACTTGACAACTTGGAGCTTGATAGTCTAAGGGTTTACGAGCTTAAAAGTTATGAGATAAACAACTTGAGAGTTTAGGTAGTGTTGGGTTTAAAAGTTTGATAGGAATGTGAATGAAAGTCATCAACTTTATCATTTTCTCGATTCTCATTCTCATTTCCATTCTTAGGTAATGTTTTCAGATTAACTTAAGGTGTAGAAATGACATTCATTTTCATTTCAATTGTTAATATTTGGTTAGCAAAAGTACAAATAACTCTAAGAAAAATAAATTGATTAAACATTCACATGGTTAAATATGCTTAAATAATTATGCAAAAACTTTTTTTTTAGCGAATGCAAAAATGTTAGTTTTCATAAATAAAAAATAATAAACATTCAAATATTTTTTTTAAAGAATAAAGGAGCACAAGACACCACTTCATTAATGGATTAACAACTGGGTACAAGATCGAATTTCAATACAATAAATTCTATCTACCCCAAGTCTGATTAAGGCCAACACTAGTATTGTCACCACATACCTGTGTTGTTAGACAAAAACATTATCCCCATAATACTAGCTCATACCAACTAAGCATCCCTCTGTGGATGAATGACTAAATATGACACCTCCTGGGTTTGAAGCACAAAGATCCGGCCCTGGAATCAGATCCAGCCCGAAATAAATCACTCCCTCTCCCGAATTTTCCTAACTGAGATTTGTCGATATAATCCAGCCACCATCTCTAGAGCCCTGTCCACCTTTACAACTTTCATGACTCCGAGGGTTCTGCTCATACCCGCAACTGGACCACGCAAATAGCTCCGCCCAGAAACATCAGAGCTCCAGTCAGCTTTGCCCTTGAGACTCTGGTCCATCTCCATCCCGACCACCTAATCCAGAGTTTTCCAGTCCTTTCCACAAGGCTTTTTATCCGGTTCATCCGGACTCGCCTTAGCCTCTAGAACTCTAGGGCATCCCAAATATGATCTAGGAAACACATCTGCCCCTAGCAAAAAGTGACCTTGACTCATAGATCTCTCTTGGTCCAAAGTTTTGTATATAGCACAGAAGAAAAGACATTGTCCACACTTGGAACTAATCCATACCCGGTTAGCCCTCGATGAGCACCCATTCGACTTCCCTCTCCTCTAGTGATCGATATCTGTTGGAAAATTGACCCCTATGACAGTCAGCCTTCCATACAGACCATACGATTTGTTAAAAACAAAAAACCTAACGATGATAAGTGTATCGCCCTCCTGTCTTGACTCCCTCCAACCATTCTCCAGCGTTCCATGCAAAGACATCCCCCTAATTATCTCAAACTCCCACATAGCATTGACAAGCACCCCATAACCACCATGAAGTTGGATCAGAGAATTAAGAACAAAACTCCTCTGATCCTCCCGTCCCATTCCGACCGCCGCCAACACCACCAAGCCCATCCATGCAGTACCGTCGATCCGTGAAAATCAGATCATCGACCCTGTCCAACGTACCACAACCCCTACCCAACCCACTGCCTTCTTCCATGAACCCACTCCTCCTTGACCCTCCAACCCTACAAAACCAGCCCCACCATAGCAAACACCTCCCACTGAGCCTCCCTTGCACCCTCTTCCTTTCCCTTCCCCAACATCCATGGTCCAATACATTCTACCAAATGTCCTTCTTAAATAATCCTCACACCCCTCATACCACCAATCCCACTTGCCACCCCTTCCACCAATCTCTTCGCACATCATCTCCCAAGGTGATAACCTTACCCCCATAATCCATCATCACTCTACCAGTCCGTTTTCTTTATCTTCAACCCCACCCACTTGTCACGGTCTCCCCAAATATAAACCCTAGCCGCCTCCTCAAACCCCTAAACTTCCCTAAACCCAAACACTTTTTGCAATGTACGATGTTGAACAATAACCTAAGCCAATTTTTATTTTATAAACATTCAAATATTTTGAGCAATAAAGTGTATTTTTTAATTAGTAAGCGATACTATTTTATTAATAGCTTTCAAAGAAAGAAAAAGTACATAAGTCCTAAGAATAGGGAATTGAATTCATAAACAACCGGTGCAATAGTACAAATTAAATAGCATATAGTGGAGATGAGAGACAATCTTGATAACTCATGCTTGCATGAGACGACGACCTTGCGCAGAGTGATAAGAATGAGGTTGACTAGAGTTTACAAAATGTGAGAAGAGAGTCTTCTCGAAATTGATTGGATATGACATTTTTTTCGAGGCTACTAGATGAATTAGAAGGTCACATGGTAAAACATATTCCTGATTCCCTTTTTCTTCTTGCCGGAGATCATAGACGACCATTGTATAAGGAGGCCGCAATTATTGTTGGGAATAACCGATCTAAATAACCACCACTCCTAAATCATTAACCAAACCCGGATAGACCATTCATTTTAGAGAATAATATGATCACATTCATTAAAGCTTTTACTGTAAAAAGTGCACTTGCATTGAGAAATAGGGATCTGAATCCCTCTATCTTTGAGAAAGCATCCCGTTGGGACACTCTTCATAGTAACCATCCATGCAAAGGATTATCTTTTTGGGGTCACGATTAGATACCAAATGATTTTTGAGCAAGACAGGACTTGGTGTGGTGAGCGGTCGTAAAGAGTTTTGTAAGTTGTATAAGAAGAGAAGATTCATTTCATACCGTGAGTTTATTGGAGGCAGTCTAGTTGAGAGAGATTGGGGATAAAGTCTGCAAGGTGTGATAGTAAGCTTCTGTGCTACTCCTCCTCCTATGACAAAGAGATTTTTTGTATTTTATGGACCAAGACAAGGAGGCGGTTGTCACAAATAATAAGAAGAAGACTGGCTTATTTTTGTTGATACAAAAAGAAGACAACCTTGGGAAGATCTCAACGAGGCTTGAGTCCGAATTCCAGAGATTCAACCAGAACTTTGCGGTCTTACCATTTGAAATGACCTAGTAAACTCTTCTATTCCCGAGCAACAATTTGAACCCCTCATTACCGGAGGGATCGGAAATACCACTAACAATGGAAGAAAGGCACTGGCGATCTAGATCAAAGGCGGTAATGTTCCAATCATAATAGTTTCATTTATACTTTCTGCATAGTAATCGCTTCAAAAGTGAGTTGGGTAACAAATTTCCACCACCACTTAATCAATAAGCTCTTGTTTGTCAGACCAAACTTCATATTCCTAGACCTCATGAATCTTTTTGTGTATGACCTTATCTCATCTAACCTTGCAAATGTGATGCTTTGAATCTTCACATGAATCTTATCTTTATTGCTTCAATGACGTTGATCACAATATTTGTCTCTTTGAATAGTGACATATAATATAGAGAGAGGATAATGTTGAATTAATGAGAGTGATATGGTCTCCATAGATATGTACTTGATTTTCTATACCTCGAGTCTCCTTTTGATTTTTGAGATCATCGGTTCCTATGTGTCTATCCTTATCGGATTCCCTCCAAGTTTGAAGCTAAGGTAGGTCATTTGTAGGTTACTGTGCTGGCACCCAAAGAGGCCACTCATGATTTGAACTTGACCTTGAAGATACTGGGGCACAACGACCTTTGATTTGTAAAAGTTGATTTTTAGTCTCGTAGTCAACTCAAAACATTACAATGTTGCTTTAATATTCGAGAGCTCAAATTGAAGTTGGATGTGTCAGCAAATAGAATAGTGTCATCAATGAATTGAAGATGTGAGATTGAAACTGAACCAATAGTGACTTTTGAATTTTTTTGAAAGACAACACTCGTTGTAACAATAGGTGTAATGCTTCCCAACCATAATGAAGATGAATGGGGACATGGGAAACTCTTGCTTAAGACCTTGAATGACCTAGAAGTCCGTTGACGGTGATTCATCGACTAAAATGAAAACTGGAGTTTGAAGGAAAGATCAAATCCAGTCTCTAAAGTCTTGGCCGAACCCCATAGAGGCCATAAAAAAGTCGACGAATTTCAATCGACCTGATCGAAAACCTTCTTGAAGTCAAGCTTGATAATGGCTGCTTGAGTGTGATTCCATTTTATGTTGTGAACCAGATCGTTGAAAAAATTAGTACCCCATCCGAAATATGCCTACCTTTTATGAACGCGGTTTAGACGTCACTAATCACATCTTGGATCATATCTCTTATAAGATCGACTAGGATTTTAGCAGTTACTTAGTAGATGAAGCTTACTAAGATGATGAGCCAATAATCTACAAGGCCTTTGCGCATAAATGATTTTAGATTTAGGACTATGAAGGATGAATTGATTGCTTTTTCTAGCAAAATCGTATCATGTAAACTTTGGATGAACACCATAATGTCCCATGTTGCAGTATATCCCAACAGTAATGAAAAAAATTCATTGCGAGTTTGTCTGATCCCGAAGTTTTGAACCTGTCACAACTGAAGTTTGCTAGTTTGATTTATTCTTCCGTAAACGATCACTCAAGTTTGCGAGTATATTCGACAAATATGTTCTTAAAAGGTAGCCTCTACAACATTGGTATGTCGTATCTAGTGGTTGTAGGCACTATTTGAAGTTATCAACAAATTTGGCTTTATCTATTTCTGAAACAATAACGTGTTACTAAATTTTTTGTTGTAGCTAAATACTATTTTTCTGTTGAATGTTTACAAACAATAAATTATATAATATTGTTCCCTAAGGAATGACTTAGGTGGTCAAGACCCACATCTTCTTGTGGGAGGTAGTCGGTTCAACTCTTGAATCGAGCGAAAGTAGGATCAAAATTAAAAAATGAGAGTTATCTCATGTTGTGTAGCATGAACTGTTAAAAAAATTATATAACATCACCAGCATTTCACTTAACAAAATGAGAAAAAAGAATTTAAGCCAAAAAATTTTTGTTTTAGATTCTAAGCCACCAAATGAGGCGATGAAACTTCATTAAGTTTCACTTATACTCACTCTAATGTGATATCTTTGCCTCATTGGTGACTTAGAATGTAAGACATATTATTTGACTTAAAATCCTACTATTCTAGCAAAATCTACATATATATGTGTTAAAGTTGGTGAGGAAGCATTATAAGTTGTCACCTCATCAACTTTAACAATTTGAAGCATTCTCCTTGCTTCTAGCTAAAATGTCCTTTCACATGTCATCGGTTACACAAAATCACATATTAACTAATAACAATTACTAATAATAATCACTATAGCAATCACTATTTTGCTTTAGTTTATAGCAAAACAATGTAGGATCTATATAGAAGTTACTAACTCTCCCAACTCTTCATTTTTCCGATGTGGGACATTTTATCAAACTTCTTAACCTTATATATCATTTTCTTACTCCATGTTTCTTTCAAGTTTTCAATGTGGGACTAAATTCACAAATTATTTTTT
>JAYMTK010001515.1:0-16138 GCA_036897405.1 Pelargonium myrrhifolium | reverse complement strand
AAAAAAAAAAATTTTAAAAAAAAAAAAAAAAAAAAGAGAGAGAGAGAAAAAAAGAGAGGTGATATTCAGAGTTGTACTTACTATAAGTGAATTAAACTTATGAGTTATACAATTAAACTATGAGATGAGAAAGAGTAATAGATCATAGGTTGAGAGTAGAAGCTAAGGTTTTAGAGAACCAATTCCGTTTTTTGTATGCTAGTTATATTCACTATATAAACTATTTTTCTATTGTGATTATTTATGAAAAAAGTGTGGAGAGAAATGTAAAGACTTGTGTCTAACTTTTATTGAATTAGAAAAAAGGTTTATGATAAGGTTCCTAAAGAAATTTTATGTTGAGTACTAGAGAAAAAAAAAGGGCACATTTTAAGTATACTAATTTAATTAGAGATATGTAGGAAGAAGCATCAACTAGAGTTAAGAATAGTGGGAGAGTCGCGAGAGATTTTTCCATTACGATAGCTAGGATTGCATCAATGATTGGCTCTGAACCTTTTTTTTTTTCTTTTTTTCCTTGGTCATTGATGAGCTTTCAAGACATTTTCAAGACGAGTACCCTTGGTGCATTATGTTTGTAGATGATAAGCCTTAGTTGATGAGAATAAAATAAGGGCAATGCCAAATTTGACAGAATGAAAGAGTTTCTAGAATTAAAGAGGTTTAGAATATGTATATCCAAAACAAAATATATGGAGTGTAATTTTAGTGAAAATAGGAGGGTGGGTAGTGGTCCAATTAGAAGATGAGAAAGAGGCTAAAAGTGACCATTTTAGGTACCGTAGGTGTATAATTCAATAAGACAGAGAGATTGAAGAGGATGTTAGAATTTAGAAATATGATTATGTAAGGTGGTTAAAGTGGAGGCGGGCTTCAAGAGTTCCTTTGTGATTAAAAAAAATGTTTCTACACTTGAAAGGAAAGTTCTGTAGAGTAGTTATATGGCCAGCTATGCCATATAGCACTGAACGTTGGACTCCAAAGAAGTAGTGAAGCCATAAGATGAGAGTATCAAAGATGCAAGTGTTTAGATGGATGTGTGATTCCCGGGAAAGACGAGATTATTTGAGGAAGAGTTTGGGTTACGTCAATTGAAGACAAGGTGTGGTTTAGGCATATGGTGGTTAGGGAGAGTAGTGATCTCAGTGTGAAAAAGGCAAGAAAAATGAGTGGGGGGAACTAGAAAGGGATCAGGAAAGACCTAAACTAATATGGAAAAAAAGTAGTGAAGAAAGGAACAAAAACACTTGGCTTAACATAGTATAGATAAAACATTGGATGAGATAGGATGGAGGTGGAGGTGGAGTATATGAGCAAAGTATCCTAGAGTTTTGCTAAAGGATTCATGCAGTCGATCCCAACATTGTTTGGGAAATGGCTTGATTTTTCTTGTTGTAGTCATATATTTTCTTAATATTTTTGTGTTATTTGAGCTGCTAAACAGAGATTTCCACATTGGTGTCTCATGTTTCATTTTTTTGCATAAACTATTTGTCACATTATGTATTCCTATGAGATGAATTCTTCAATTTCATTTAATAAATATTTTTGGAGCATATCATAATTTATTTGTTACAGGTCACCATAGAATTAGAGTATTCTCTTTAACTCAAATATTTTCACTGGCCTCTATTCTAGTGCAGGCTAAGTGTGGATAAGTTATGGCATCGTCTGATGAAGAGGGTGAAATTGTGCCGCAATTTGTCACAGATTATCATTTTGAGACTTTTGTCAGCGAACAGAAAGAACCTGTTTCATTGTCTGCTTTACCGCTTCAGTGGAGCGATGATGAGGTGCAAGGTGATTGTGAAACCCAAGTATTCTTATTTGGAAGGGAAAGTGATGGGCTTCTGAGCCTTCATAAGCGGGTGATTGCTTGGAAGTTTGAAATCTCAAATGTTCAGCCTCATATTGTGGTGCTTACCAAGGACAAAAATTGGATAAAACTCCTAGATCCAAGGAAGCGTTTTGAAAATATCATCAGGACTACTTTGGTCACTGTTCATTGGCTTCATTTTGTGAAAATGAACCCAGAAGCATCAGGAGAGTTGATATGGAAACATTTAATGAAAGTCTTCAGGTCCGTTTTTATTTATTTATGTAAGTTTGATTTTTCCTCTTTTCTGTGATGTTAATCATTATGTTTGTTCTGCAGTTCATATGAAGTTCAGCCTTCTGAAAGTGATCTGTTGGATCACATGCAGCTAATCAGAAAAGCTGCTGAAAGGGATAACGATTTGGCAAAATCAAAGGTCTGTAGCAATTATTTTGTATCAGATCAGATTAAGCATTTTTTTTTCTTCATGATTTTGTACTCCCTTGAATTTGATGCATATACTATGTATCTTATGATCCACCAACACCCTGATCATTAAACTCTTTTAACAGTATTTGATTTCTTTTGTGAATCCTAGAGAAAACAAACCTGTAGGCGAGGTCAGTGCATTTAGAATTTTGTTGTTCAACTCCATTTCCCCATTTTATATTTATGTCACTATTACATCTTTTATTTCAAGCTGAGGTCCTTGGTTCCATTATCAGGATGTTCAAACACCAAGGACACCTGATTTTATAAATGACCATGATGAAGATGAGGATGATAATGATAATGAAGAAGAAGAATCAAATTTCTTTGATACTGTTTGTACTATTTGTGACAATGGTGGTGAAGTTCTATGGTATGACCTTAATCTCTCAAAGTTACTTAATGTTTACCTTTAACAATTCTGCAAGACTGGAGCCCTGATATGGTTGCTTTTGTATTGGGATGAGGCTTTTATTATCCTTTAAAACCAGTAATGTATGTACGCTTTGTTCAACGATGCTTTTTGCATATGTAATATGCATTTGAGAGTGGAATATGAAATGAGAAATATGCACTTTGGAGGCTACTTTCTGCTTGTTTGAACTGAAAATTCTGGGGGCTCAATAAATTAGTGGATCATATTTATGTTTACATCTACAAACTCAGGCTTCATCACAGAATGGTACACTAAAAGTACAAGTCTTCTACCATATGAAGTGTTCAGCGGTTCTAAACTCTAAATTCAGATTTCTACTTGTGGTGGATTATGGCAGTCTCCATGTAATACTATCTTGTTTTCCCTTGCCCATATTAGTGGTGCTTAGTTTAGTAATAATTGGACATTTCCTGGGTAAAAATAAACAAACTCTATGATCAATATTCACTTTAAGAGTTTCAGCATAACAAGTTTGGTGAATTTGCATTTTAGCTTTTGTTGGAAAAAAATTAGTGCTTGGTGGAACTGTGCAAAATTATGTGGTTATATTTAAATTACCAAATAGAAATAAACTTTCCCTTATTTAAGTTGTACGGTTAACTAGTTCGGTAAAACATAACTGTATGTCTGTATGTATAAAGAAACTTTTTTACATTGTAACCTAATTGAATTGATATCATAGTAGGAAAAGTAAGTTATGATCACTGATGAGGGTACACACAACACACACTGACAATTACAGGTTTTCTAGCTCTAGGCAATATTGAATTTCAAAATATCCATTATTGGCCACATAAAATCTAACATCTAATGATAATTTCTAAAGCAACACTCCAAATTTTTAGAAAGTCGTGAAAGAAAATCCAAACATTTCTGATACACTAATTTTTGGAAATTTGTCATGGATTCTTATAGAGTTATAAGTGACCTTTCATCAGCTATGAGTCCTTCGTTGCATCTTATACCATAGGATTGAATTTCTGCTAAATTTTTAGTAGCCGTTTCTCAATGAAATCTCCATTTGTTTCTGGCCGACGATCCCAGGACTTCTCAGGTCTATAGTTCCTTCATTGCACCATGCACTTTGCTGAGTCTGTTTACTTTTGCATTCTGTTTGTTTTAAACTTTCATCTGTTTTGATATGATACAGCTGTCAAGGGAGTTGTATGAGATCCTTCCATGGATCCAAAGATACGGGGGTTGATTCTGCGTGTGAAACTCTTGGCTATACTCGTACTGAAGTTGAGGTATGAATCTTCTATGTATTTGTGATTATGTTTGATCCTTTTCTTTTTTCTTAATCCTAGTGACCTGATATGAGCTGAGCTATGCAGGCAATGCCGAGTTTTTTGTGTAGAAACTGTCGATACAATCAGCATCAGTGCTTTGCTTGTGGCATTTTGGGCTCTTCTGACATGTCTTCTGATGCAGAGGTAAAATATCATGACAGCTTAAAACCATTTCTGCTATAGAATATATAATTTTCTTCTTTTTTCAGTTCTGGAATAATTAATGGGTCATAGAAGTAACACCTTAATCTATTTGAATGTGGTGCGTAGTATTTCTAGTGTTTGAGATGCTTTAAATGATTGTCCTCCCAACATCATAGTGAGTATTTTGCCAAGTTCTTGAAATATCTATGCCGTACCCAATGCTAGTTGAAATATGTATTACACTCTTGGCGATCCTGATCAAGTTTCAAGATATACTAATATTAACCAGAACGATTTCATATATACCATAATGTTCTTATGAAGTATCGGAGCTTCTGACTTCATTTGAAAGTCAGTTCATTGTCCAATGGAGTTGTTGCAACCTCCTTACTTCAAATTGGGATTCTGATCATGATACTTAAACTGTTTTGGAGAAGGTTTAGGCTATAAACAAGAAGCACACATGCACATTAAATGATGGCACCAATTCAGGAAATCATTATGAAAAGGGTTTATAACATTGGTCTCTATATAAAAAACTGACTCATGTATTGATGGGAACGCAACTTAATTTATTGCTTGATTTCTTACCAAAATTCCTTACTTTTTTAGTACCTTGATTTTTGTTATTCGAACTGGTTTGGCTATAATCAACCATGATTTCATAAATCTTTTCACAATCCTCATAATATTAGTTTTCAAGTACTCATAAGAGCTTTGGTTACATTGTGGTGATCTGAATCAATAACTTCTCCTAAAATCTTATTATTTGCATCCTAGGTCTTCCCTTGTATTGCTGGAGGTTGTGGTCGTTTCTATCATCCAGATTGTGTTGCACAACTACTTCACCCAGCAAATGAAACTTTAGCAGCAAAACTTTGTGATAAAATTGCTTCGGGGGAAGCATTTACATGTCCTTCCCACAAGTGTTTTTTCTGTAAAGAATTTGAAAATAAGAAAGATCGTGAGTTGCAGTTGGCAATGTGTAGACGCTGCCCTAAATCATATCACAGAAAATGCTTACCCAAGTAAATACCATCTGTTTCTATTGTCTTTTTATGTAGTTTGAAGGCATATCATTTAAAAAGAAGCCATGCCATCTTTTGACGTTTTAACTTCTGATTTGTGATTCTTTGGGTTTTTCTTTTTTCTATTAGGGAAAATAGTTTTGAATATACTGGTGAATATTTTCAAAGGGCCTTGGATGGTTTGCTACCAAATAATCGGATTCTGATGTATTGCCTGTAAGTTGTCTTCATACTCTTGTGTCATAGTAAAATTTATTTTTGGAACTTCTTCATAATGTACTAACTGCACAGTGAATGAATCGTTATGCTGACTAGGAAGCATAAGATTGTTGGAGAACTTGGGACTCCAGAAAGGAACCACATAGCATTTCCTGAGGCTGAAAGAAAGAAAAGGAAATACAGTTCAATGCCGAAGTCAAGTAAAGAGAAGGTTTCTCCAAAAATAAATATGGTTTCTGAAGATTTAGACATAGAAAGACCTGTAGTAATGATGTCAAAACCTTCTGGAAAGGTGGGAAGTGGCACTGAAGTGCGTGAATCCACTAAGAAAGAAGAGAAGAGATTTTATAGGCAAGACTTTAATCCCCAAAACAAACCAAAAATCTTGGACAAATCTTTCAAGGACAAAAGCAAGTTTATCCCAGAGAAGGTTCCCCGGTATATCCCTACGGACGAAGGCAAGTTATCCTTGAGAAAAAGTAGTTTGCCATTAAATATTGGATCTTTCCCAGTCAAGTCTAAGCAGCCTAATATGGGTAGTAGCAGTAAACTCAAGAATAAGATTTCTATGAAGCCAATGCTGGGAAAGACTACTAGTTCACAGCCTTACGTTGATGTAAAGATGCAAAATGGGTGAGCTCACATGCTATATAACTATATTCTTACTGTATCTATTCTGGGGTATAAACTAGGAGAGCTCGACATTGATGTTTCATTTAATAACATTTGAGCTTGATCATCCTATATTCTATACAGAATATTGGCCCTAATGAAAGATTCCACTGCTTCGTTTGACGTTGAAGAATTCAAAAAGAGGCAGGGAGTCACATCTACTCAAACAGGAATGCAAAATCTGTTGGACAAGACCCTTACAGTAGGAAAAGTGGAGATGTCTGTAAAGGTAAATTTGTCATGTGCTTAAATTTGGCTGCTAATATTGGTTTAATGTGGAACGTCATAACTTTAGGTGTGCCCTTACGTCTGTAAGCTGTTCTTGCTTTAAAGTTTGTCATATAAGCTTGCAGGCTATACGAGCAGCCTTACAGAAGCTAGAAGAAGGAGGTAGCATTGATGATGCGAAAGCTATATGTGAACCAGATCTGCTCAATCAGATGTTTAGATGGAAGGTTTAACTACATGCTACCTAATTAATATGAGCTATATTTCCATTCGGTTTTGCTGCTTGATTTTCTGCTCAGTTCTTGATAAGCTGCTTGTAGCTTTGTAATGTATTTGTCCGACCCGAATGCTTTCCTTGATCATGACAGTCTCACAAAATTCATTTACATGTATGATACAATATTTAGTAGCTAGAGAATAAGGATTTTACTCCATTTGTCCCAAAATATGTGCCCACTTTCTCTAAAAATTTGTCCCAAAAAAATTGTCCACTTTCTACTTTGATTAGTTAGTTATGCATGAATTACCAACAATATTCTGAAAATAAGTTGGTCAGAACCCTTTGAGTTTGTTATAACAAGAACACATCGGGACGAACAACTATTTTGGGACGGAGGGAGTAACTTTTAAAAAGAAAAAAAAATACGTATCCAGGAACTTAGCTGAAATTGCACCGGACGTTTTAGTGCATAAAAGAGTTGGTACGCGCATAGTGAAAATTTCAGCATGTTGGTTTAAAATGAACGAGTTTTATCTGATGAAACTATATATCAGATGCATTCTACATTTTTTGGCTAGTAACTAGTGTGAAAAGCAATGTAGATAATATGACTACTAGCATGCTGACTGCTAGCTTATCATCTCTGCAGGGGAGGTTAAGTGTTTATCTTTCACCTTTTTTTTATGGCAAGTGCTATACATCTTTTGGTCGCCATTTCACAAAATTGGACAAGCTAAAGGAGGTATGATGACTGTAGTACGTTCTTCTTTGTCAGTCATTTTACTGAGTTGTAGGCATCTTTTTAATCAGTAATCATTTTACAATAGCAATAACTATACTGGCTTGATCTGTTACTAGTGAAATGACCATGTGATTAAAGGCTAGAACATATGAACTCTACATTTTCATTATTTTGATACGTGAAAATGAAAATAAGCTTCCCAGACATAGTGAGATGAAACTAAGAGTTACAAGTCATAGAATGAAACATACAAACTGAGGCGCTTATTGTTAATTCTTCTAAAGAGGGAAGGATTTTTAGAACACCATAGAATCCTCCAACCCTAAATTTCCCCGGTGACACCTGCAGGGGCTGAAACAAAAAGAAAATATTATTGTATTTTCAGTTTCCATGCCAAAAAACCTTCATCCCTTAAGGTGGTCTTGAATAATATTTTCTCAATCATAGAGGGAACTGGAGAGCTTCTTGAAAGCAATAAAATAAAGATTTAGAGTTCAAAACATTACTTCCAAGGAATTTCACCAACTCAAGCAAATTATTTGTTGTGAAGGATGTTCTTATATACTTCTTTATCACAGATTGTTGATTTCTTGCTTGATTATGTCCTAGTTTGCCCTGCACATTCTCAGACGTTAGCTGGTTAGCTCTTTTTTAACAAGACAAAGCTAATTGCTTGAGTTTTATTATGCAGATTGTGAATAGGCTCCACTGGTATGTCAAAGAAGGCGACATGGTAAGATGTTCTAGTCCTTTCTTCTCCAGTTTAATTCCATATTTCCATTACTTTTGGCGAACAATGTATATAACTAGCATGTCTTTTAGTGAAAATACTACTCCCTCCACCCCAAAATGAAAGTATCGATTTCGTTTTTGAGAAAAATTAAGGATAAGTTAGTTCATTGTTGAACATTTCTTCTTATATCCCCATAAAGACGTGTTGTAAAAAACTCAAAGGATACTAACTAACTTATTATAGGGATACTATTGGTGATTCATGCATAATTAATGAAAGACGGCACTCATTTTGGGACAAAAATACAAGAGAAACAGGACGCTCATTTTGGGATGGAGGGAGTATTTCCTTTGTCCTTTCTTGAGATGTTCAAGCTTAAAAGCCAAAAATCCAAGAACATGACTTTATTATCTCTTGATTTACATGTTATGCCATATTGGGCCCATTAACATGGTCCAACTCTGTCGGAAAATGTAGATGATAATGGTTTTGCTGAGAGTTTCTATGTCCTTAAGAAAACAAACATAACTGTTTTTTGCTAGTTTGAAGGGAGTGAATTTGTATGGTGCCAAAGCAATGTGTACTTTTGGTAGGAAGCTGAAAACAAAACATGTCCACATATGCTGTGTTTATTTTATTTATAACTTACATGTTACTGTGAATTGCTTCAATCCCCTGAAAGCTGGGCCACTTGAAGAAATGGATATTTAGTTATTTACTATCATATCCTCTTATTTTAGTTATTAGCTATGAGCAATGTTTCTAAATGAATAGAAAGTTATTATTTTGTATGTAGCAGGAGTATAAAATATGTGTTCACACACATGTAATTGGAACAAAAATTGTGGTGTAACAAGTTTTTGCCGCTGCTACTGTTATGTGATTGCTCCCTATTTCTTTTGGGTTTCCAACTTTATTTTTGCTGTTGTTTTCATCAACATACTCACACTTAACGCTACTTCCCTCGACAGATAGTTGACTTCTGCTGTGGTTCTAACGATTTCAGTTGCCTGATGAAAGAGAAACTTGACAAAATGGGAAAGCACTGCTTTTTTAAAAATTATGATCTTATTCAAACCAAGGTATACACTCTCTGTTGCAGTGTTAGTTTGTTAGCCTCATTTATTTGTTTCTCTGAACTGCAAAACATTTTTATTTTTATTTTTATTGTTTGCAATTATTATCTTGCTATATTTACTTCACAATTTAAATAATGTCGTTTTCTTTGTTATCATAATTCATAACCATCTCAGCAGGTTCTTCAGTACCTTTTTCTATTTCTCGTTTTATCATGTATTTATCCCATGGATTGCTAGTTTGCTTAACATTCCTCTCTTATCGCAGAATGATTTCAACTTTGAGAGAAGAGATTGGATGACTGTCAAGCCAGAAGAGTTAGGTGATGGTTCTCGACTGGTAATTGACACAAGCCTTAACTGCATCAACTAGATGTTTGGTATCTTGATTCGCCAGCATAAATTTCATATTTTCTTGTTATATTGCTCGACGAGTAGATCATGGGATTGAATCCACCTTTCGGGGTCAATGCGTCTCTTGCTAACAAGTTCATCGACAAGGCTCTTGAATTCAAACCAAAGCTCCTCATTCTCATTGTTCCAAAGGAAACCCATAGGTAAGCCGTAATCCCCTCCACTCTCTCTGTCTATGTCTCTCTCTCATACTTAAGCCTCCATTTTTCCAGGCTTGACAGGAAAGCAGCAAGGTACAATTTGATTTGGGAGGACGATAGGCTACTCTCAGGAAAGGTACCAAAACAAGAACTTCGATTTTTATCTTTCTTGATGAAGAATTCAAGATGATGAACCTTAGATCAATAAGGCTAATTTGTTCTCTTCTTTTCAGTCATTTTACCTTCCGGGCTCTGTTGATATGAACGACAAACAAGTAGAGGACTGGAACTTGAAGCCGCCTCCACTCTACCTCTGGAGCCGCCCAGAGTGGTCCCTTGATCACATGGCCATAGCTCAAGAGCGTAGTCACATATCTCCTGAACAAGCCGAGCATATGAAGAGTCGTCTTATGGAGGAGAATCATGAAATTGAACAAGAAAGAACCCGAACTGGGTTTCCCAGAAACTCAACAAGTCGACAAAGGAGAGACACGAGTATTGTAACATCTCCTCCTCCTCCCTATCCTGGCTCGAACAACTCTTTTCGCTACTTCCCTCCTCGTCCATCCCAAAATGGGAATGATCAGTTCGGTTCCTTGCTTAAGCCACCTAATTTTCAAACTTATGGTGGTGCAACCAACTTTCCTATCAAATTTTCACTTCCTCCCCCTCCTCCCTTGCCAGATCATTTCACTCCTCTCCTTTGTGGTGGCTCCATGAACTTTCCTCCACCGCCCCCTCTGCCGGAAAATGACTATCCTCCACCGCCGCCACCAGAAAGCGAACGTTCTCCTACTCCTCCCCCGCCGCCTCCTCTACCGGAAGACTTTCCTTCCCCTACCCCTCCCTCTCCCTCTCCCTCTCCACCTCCTCCACTAGAAGACTCCTTGAATCACCTAAATGTGGGTGGCTGGTTTGATGAGTAATCTTGCCAAATATCTTATCTGCTCAAAATAGACATTACATTAGAGTAGTCGTTTCTACAGCTACATGTTATGCAGTGACATCATTTTCCATTCTATAGTTATAGCTTGCATGTTTGAAAGGATATCCACATTAGCCAATCTAAGGGCTCAAGGAGATATTCTCATGACTCCAATCTTGTTTGGTATTCTATCGTTGCTTTTTTTTCTTTTTATCGGCAAGCAGTATTTTACCCGAACCAATTAAGGTTTAAAAAATTGTTACAATTAATAGAAGAGATGAGAGGGGAAGAGAGCCAAAACTCTAAACTACAAAGATGAGTGGCATTGTGCATGGAGGCATACAGTACGTAGCTTTGAATTCTTTCGCCCAAAAGCGATAAGTCAGGACAAATATCGTTGAAGACATCATCATTTGTTGACAACCAAATAAACCAATGCTTACAATGGAGGCGAGCTCACTTGGACTAGAGGAGGGATGGCCACTGACCCAATAAGTCTGCAACCGTGCAGGGGAGAACAGTTGAGATCGACAACCATTTAAATATGCTTGCCCATATTAGACCATCTCAGCTATAATGCATCAATACATGATCGCAATCTTCAAAACAAGTGCGACAAAAAAAACACAAACTAGCAATAGGGATCCTAGCTCCCCGGTCCTCCAAGAAAGTTTTAGTCGGGATGTTGCATAAGGTTACCTCTACGGACATGCCACATGGACATGTCTACAGACATTCGATCATTTGAAAGTTGTTTGACTTAAAGTTAATTAGATGCAGAGAAATTTTGTCTTTTTTTTTATTTTTTTATTTTATTTTAGAGGATTATGAACTTCATTAAACAAAACAAGACCCTTACAAGCAGAAAATAAAGTGAGACACAACAACTAACAAATTAAATATAAGGATATAACTCTATAGTTTAGGATTGTAGTGACCTTGAACATCTTTTTCCATTCTCTTTTGAATTTCCACTTGGAGGGAGATGTGATTTGAAAATAACAGTCCAACAAACCGAAGCTATAGAGTAGGAAATTAAACCAAAACTCAAGCAATTAATAAATGATAAAAACGAAATCAAAGAAAAATGAAGATTCGACTATAGAACTCTCGATCCACATCATGCAAACACGAAACTTCAAATCCAAAGACAAGGTAGCAAAGATCAAATCATCCCAAAATGAGTGTCCTATTTTTAGTAAGTTTGTTATGTATTACTCCCTCCGTCCCAAAATAAGTGTCCTCCTTTCTATTTTGAGAAAATTAAGGAGAAGTTAGTTAGTGTGATATATTTACTCTTGTGTCCTCATGATCATGTGTTAATGAATACTAACTAACTTACTATAAGGATATTATTGACAATTCATGCATAACTAACTTCCTAATAAAAGAAAGTGGACACTCTTTTTGGGACAAAAATTCATTTGAAACAAGACACTCATTTTGGGACGGAGGGAGTAATTGTTAATAGGTATTATTATAACAAGTTAGTTTGAATTCATCAACACATGATTATGATGATACAATATTCAATATAACACACTAACTTACTTTTCTTGAAACAATAACGCTTATTTTGGAACATGGTAGTTTTTATTTTGAGAAAAGAAATAAAGAGAAATTTGTTGAAGTGAATGAAATAAGTTTCTTATTGAATAAATATGAAAGAAATGAGTTGCACATAATGGTGTAAGTGAAACTTTGCTAAAAATGTTTGCATTTCAGTAATGAAAGCTCAAGTCATTATATGCTTAACTCAAGTAATGAAACTTAACATGGTATCAAAAGTAGTTTTGATCCAAGCCTAAGCAACAACGGCTCAAGCTCTCGATTGTGCACATGTCAAGCCTACATATTGGAATATGTTCTATATACAATAGACATGACATTTGAAAAACATTCTATTTTAACCTCTCGACTATTTATTTTGTTTCAAAGTGCTATACAATTTTATCTTTGTTTTAATTTGGTCTCTCACTCATGTTGTTATTTTGTTTCGATTGATCCAATACATAAAGACACTTAAGTTGCGTAAATTTCCAAATGAGACCATTTTGACAAAGTTTGACGTAATGACCAAGTCCCTCAATTATATAGGAGTAATTTTGTTCTAAATCATGTCTTCATCAATATATTTTGCATCTTCCTTATAGTATTCAGCATATTATGAGTTTTCCATAATAATCATAGAAAGTTAGGGCAGAGAAGTCCAGCTGCACTCAAACTTGCTAAGTAATTAACTGTACCCAACTTTTAAAGTCATAATTTACATTTTAACCATCTACTACATCCTGAAGAACAAAATTAAAAATAAACAGTTCATGCTCTCTTTACTTGGCACCTCCCTTATATTAAGGGTTTTTGGGAAAGAAAATGGCATCCAATTCAATTTTTTTCCTCTTGAGGGGGCAACAGCCCCCTACTATATTACAATTTTCATCACTCTCAAATGTTACTCTCCTCGTCCGCTCTCAGGGAATTTAACCGTTTCAACCTCTGATCAAGCTCCGCCATCACTGCCGGTTCCTGTTTCTTCCTTTCTTTAGATATCGTGTTGGTCGTCATAGAGCCAATCTTCTCAAAAGCCACCTGTATATTACAAATCATAAGAAACTTCTCTACTTCGTGTAGTTTTTGGAAGATCAAGAAAAGTTCAAGACCGCATCATCTTAAGCTTCCCAACTAGTCGGGAGTATCACTTAACACTCACCCTCATGTGTCAAAAAGGTTGGATAAGAGACATAAACTCGAAAACAGAGTCAGCTCTGATACCAGGTCAAACTTGACTCCAACACAAAAGCTTAAGCTGATAGGTGGAGGACCCAACTGGTTTTCAAGTGGTGATTGATTTCACATCCTTTTCGATGTGAGAATCCTTAACAGATAGTGAACTGATTATTTTGATTCATTTCATGTATATAGTAACCTAAAGTTCATCAAGTGATCCCTAGTTTAGAGACTTGTCTTACCGTCAATAATTCATCGGGATCAAAGAGGTGATGAGTGGTTCTCTGTATGATGTTAATCACGTCACCAACCTGGTGGATGAGAAGCAACTCCTCTTCCCTCATCTGCAATAGGAAATCACGCTTTGTAATGTCTAATGCTTTACTTAGAAATATCAAGAAATGGAGTTTACATAGTCTGAGCATTGTCACCTTAAAGAAGGCCAAAGCCACGTTGAATAAAACTTTCGCCCCCTCGTAGAAAAGGACATCCCACACCCGCAGAGTTGTCTGATGAAACAATCATAGACGAAAACATCGTCAGTGAAGGGAACAATATGACAAATCTTGCATTAATTTATTCGTAATGAGATGGGCAATTAACATTGTTCATACCTCTGAAGGCAAGCTCTTAGCAAAGAGGCATAGGAACCACTCCGTGGTAACAAGAGAAACGTCAAAGTCCAATTCATCCAAATGGGCGGCAATCCTGCATTTTTTTTTCTTCCAAGTTTTTATATGATACCAGAAACTAAACAAAATTCACATGAATAGACCATTCGGAGAACAGTACCTTGGGCATTTTTTTGCTAGTAAATCTTTGAAAACCCTTTGTTCAACATGGCATCCGGACAAGTTAGTGGTGTAGCAATCGTTAACTAAGACGTTTTCCAAGAGGACGGCTAACATCCAAAAAGCATCCTCCTCAGTTTTCATCACAAGCAACAACAATGCTGCAACATAATTTAATCCCTGCACCAGTCAATGCTCAAGTCTCAATAATGAAAGTAGTGTTTTCCCGATCCTGAATTACATATTTGGAAATACTTGGTTAATAGAGAAGGCGCTGCGTGGCTTTTAGACAGATCAAATAGATTGCCAATAGCAACCTTGGATTGCTAATACTCATAATGGTTCACAGTATGGTTTTATATAGTTCTTGAAAAGACGAGTTCTGTTTAAGAAACAATAGTAGAAATAGATGCAGTGGAAGAAAAAAAAAAAAAAAGAATATGACTGACTCAATTGCTTGGATGTGAACCAAGAGCAGTCCTAAGAACAAGAACGTGAAGAAAGCATAACGACGAAAGAATGTTAAGGACCTTAAAAGATTCAAAATGATAACATTTAGAACTCTTTACTACTAATGAAGCTAGTCTTGCAGATAAGAATAAAATGCTATAGCAACATAAGCGCCATGATACTTCATATCACAAAAAAGGCTAAATCAGTATATATCAGTGGAGAAGACAATGCACACACCTGACAATAACCAACATCAGAATCACGGAAAGAATAGGCCACAAGAACACGACGAAGAGCAGCATGGCCCTCCGGAGTGTCCAACCACGGATGACCAGGGAAGGTTCGTGGTAGATCCTGCATGTATACATTAACAAAAGGGTCAAAACAAGTACAGAAATTTTAATGAAAGTAGCTTGGAGAAATAAAAGCATACAAGTTCCAAATGATCCCAGGAACAGAACAAAAACCGAGTTGTGCAAAAATCAAGAACCCAAGTTTCCTATGCAATAAAACCTCTGTTAACTAGATAAGTAAACTTCCAAAACTAATTTCTATATCAGAACATTGAACTATGGTTTATAGTTACATCAAAACCAACACTAACCGCGTGATTATCCTCTAACGATGTTGACCACTTGTACATTACTAAATTTACAAGAATCGATATGTTCAAAACACTAAAATCTTCATAAATCCTCCTCAACTTCCACCACCAAGTACCACCAACCAATCAGTACTGGATGAGGCAATAGTCTTCAAATTTATGGGTAAATTTAACCAATTAATTAACATAGTCCAAATCAAATTTTCTGTCAGTCACAGTTTTAACCCCAAAAGAAAATCAATAAGTTTGCATTATGTATTTGTTCATAGGTGTGGAGAATTCACTCACCAAACTCCAAAGCCTATCATCTTATGGCAAGCTAACCTCTACCACACATAACCAAGACAGATATAACATTTGTACCAATCAAATATGAACCATCAAATTAATAAATAAATAAAAAGGAAAGGAAATTCAATTGTCCACATGACATAACCACAACTTCAATGCACAAAAGGTCAGTACACTCACATGATCTATCTGCCGCGTGGCCGGCGTTACCTTATCTGCCACCGCCTTGGTCAAATCGTTGTAGTAACTCTCCGGCACAGTAGACTTCTTCTTGGCAGCCCCAGACAAGGAAAACCACACCTTTGGCCGAAGCACCGGCGGAATTCCCTTCCTAATCAACCTCTTCAATGTAATTGCATTAGCTAGAGCCGACAATTTGAGAGAAGATTTCAAGGCAATCCCTTGCGACAGCGAGAAAATCTGAGGCTGCAAATACCAATTGGCACCTTTGCTCGCCTCCAATGCCCACCAAACCCTGCCCTGCTCCCTCACCTTCTCCCTCACCTCATTCAAAACATTCACATCATCAACATTGCCTTCAACTGTGAACCCATATAGATCCTGGAACTTGACAACTATATTGGCCCTCCTAGCATGAATGCTTGGCCTCAAGATGTGTATTTGAGATTTCAATTCATAATTCAATTCTGACCTGCTCTGTGTTCCATACATATTTCCTAGGGCTATTGTCTAGTCCCTAA
>JAYMTK010001514.1:0-16147 GCA_036897405.1 Pelargonium myrrhifolium | reverse complement strand
TCAACAAAAATCAAATCTGGAAAAAAAATCGACAAAGTTTTGCAATTTCAGGTGAGTATAAATTTTTCAGCAAATTTATGAACATTCCGGCGAGCGTATGAAGTTTCCAGCAAAATTATGAACATTCCGACGAAATTAGTTTGAAGAAGATGAATAGTGAAAGACATTTTGGGAATTTCAAAAAATAAATTGAGCACATGACCAAATAGTGATGTTTCCTTTAACTTTAACTAACGGAAAGATTTTTTGATACTTCAGGGGTGCTAAAAGTTCTAAACCAAAGTTTAGAGGTGCAAAATGAAAACGTTGATAGTTTATGAGTGTTTACTGTAATTACCGCTTTATTTTTTTTCATTTTCATCTGAGGCGCTGATGTGGAGGGGATAAATTTTTTAATATTAATTTTAAATGTAAATTACACGTGTGATGATCCAAAATTAATTAATTAATTAATTAATTAATGTGAAATTACAACTTTTTCCTTGTTTTTTACAAAATTGCCCTCACTTTTTTTTTCCTCTCTCTCCCACATTCAACTACAGATAAAACTATAAGTTGTGATGGTTGTGGATGTTTTCTTTTCCTTGAAGGGTCCGAGACGATCTGCTGGTGCAGATTGCAAAATCACAATTCACTTCAGATTTTACAAACATATTAAACAAAAAAAACACTTGTTACTAAGATACACAAATGTAAAAGTAAAAACTCAACATCTTTCCTCCAAATATCTAAATTAATTGAATTTTCATCTTCAAGTTTGAGTTAATGAAAAGGATCAAAGCTAAATTAATTACAAACTCCATCAAGAAAATTGTAACTTCATACACTATAAATGAAGAGCTGCAATTTATTGAAATCTACTTGGGCTCAATTGTATTCAACTATTTTGAAATCAATATACACAAACCAAAAACAAGATTTGAATTCCATTCAAGCACAACGATCAAGATTTGAAGAACCCATATGCTAATTCCGAGCTTCTCGCCGGAAAAAGAGTTCCAAGCTGACCATATCGCTGGGCTTCAAGCCCACGGAGGCATGGAGCCGTTCGCCGGAGCTAGGGTTTGAGTGTGAGAGAGAGAGGAAGAAGAAGGTGGGTAAAATTTGTAAAAATAAGAAAAAAATTAAGGGCAAAATTGTAATTTCACATTACTTAATTAATTTTGAACCAATTATTACATAATAACACGTGTTCTTTATATTTGAAATTAATATTAAAAAATTTAAGCCCAGCATGTCAGTGCCACAAATGAAAATAAATAATAAAAATGAAAATTCACGTCGGTGCCACATCATCCGACTTAATGGAACCGTTAAATCTAACGGACAGTTGGACTTAGACGGTATATTTTCCCATAGTACGAGACTGCTACGATTAATTATTAGTCTGAGGACCTGGTTGATGAGATTTTGATAGTTCGGGAACCTATAGGGTCATTAAGCCATTATTTAATTGGGTACATATAATGCAGAGTTGGAGAAGATAACGAAAAACTATGAAAGCAAAATAAATTTAAATTTTTTTGCGTTAAATCTTGGAGAATGAAGAAATTGGTCGGACAAGTAACCTAAGACTATCGCTTGAATTGTGGAAACTTAAAGAGGCACTCAAATCAAATGATCGAGAAACTCTGATACCATTCTAAACTTGACTTCAAGCCAAAAGTTTAAACTAATAGGCGGAGGGCTCAAGTTGTATATCAAAACAGTGACATACTTCACATTATTTCAGTGTAAGCTACATTAATACTCCTCTTTACGTGCGAGTTGAATAACATAACAGACAACCATGCACATGGACCAATAAGAGAGGTAACAATAACGAGTCACTAGGACCAAACCAAATATAATACCATGTCGGGAATAAAAGAAATTATATTATTGATGTGATTGAATTGTTTTAATAAGTACAAAAAATGTTTATTTATACAAGAGATTTTTTTTTAAGGAAAAAAGGCGCACTAGGCACCACTTATTAGAGAAATCAACATGGGTACAAGATCGAATTCTAAATACAAAAATCATATCTATCCCAGGTCTCGATAAGGCCAACACTAGTATTGTCACCACATACCTGTGTTGCTGGACAAGCGACATCCCTCCCTAAACTCCGGCTCATACTAACTAAGCATTCCTCTGGATGAATGACTATGCATGACACCTCTTGAATCTGCAAATTTCAAATCCAACCCCAAAATCGAACCCGACCCAAAGCGGCTCGCTCCATGCCCCGGTTCTTGAGCCATGAAAGCGCCTCACGAATTGTCATTGGTGACACAACCATCCCCCCATGACAATTACAGTGACGAAAGTCCGTCCTTGCACTGCTTGTCCATGCTAACGAGACTCTGACGAAACATAACTTGATCGATGTCAATTTCCTGGAGAGTTTGATACTCCCATCAAACGAAAACTTCATCATCAAAAAATAACCCAATCAACACCCAACACCCTCAAACCCTAGCCGCTACTCTCCCCACAACCAAACTTCCCTATACTTCCCTATACCTATACGCTTTAATGCAGAACACTAATTATTTTAGAACAGATATTTAGCTTACTTTATTCTTCTACAAATCTACCCACTCCGACAGTAGTCTCAGACGGCTCCGACACAGCAACACTAACATACCTTCAAACCTTCAAGGCGCCGCCACCATCTTCTTCTTCTCTGACTTCAAGGTGCTGCCACCAGGAAACCCTAGAGAGCTCTCATATTTAATTTATTTTTTTACTTACCTTATACTCTCCCCGTCCTAAAACAAGTGTCTTTTTTAATTAGAAAAAAATTAAGGAGAAGTTAGTTAGTGTGATATGTTTACTATTGTATCATCATGATCATGTGTTAAGAGATCCTAACTAACTTTTTATAAGCATATTAGAGACAATTCATGCATAACTAACTTACTAGAAAAAAAACAAGACACTCAATTTAGGACAAAAATATAAGAGAAACATGACACTCATTTTGAGACGGAGGGAGTAAAACATTTGGGGCAATTACATAATTAAGTAAAAATTCGTGTTAAAATTAAAATTTTGTTGACGTGTCGCTCTCATACACATTATAAACCTGTTTTTTGGTTATGCTTTTATCGTATGTATAGATATGCTAAAATCATACAGTTACTACAATCAATATTCTCTTTTTATCTCTTCCCATTTCATAGCTTAGGACAAAATTACACTTGCTACCAAGAAAGTGAGAAAAAATAACATTCCTAAAGAAAATTACTTTTCTTTGAAGTTAAAGCTACAATCACATTCGTAAAGAAAATACAGGAAATCATTACCAAAATCAACTAAAACGGAGATTGAAACACAGAAAATACCAAAAAAACAATTAATAGCAGTAGCAATATGATACAATAGACTTGATCAGTTTTTGTTCTTCCATCCTACAATTTCCTTCCTAACAAATGGTCAATCCTATGCCACAAAGCTGTACAACAAAAACTGAACAGAAAACTCAACTTTTTGTGTACATCTGCATCTCCTCCGCTTTGAGACAAAAAAGAGGAGATCTACTACTACCTTTTCAAAGAACGCAAAATTGTATCTCCACTGTACAGCCTAACTCGGATGTCATCTCTCCTGTACTCCCTGTTAAGCTTGCTATGCATTCCTATAAACAAACAAGAAAGTTCTCAGCCCAAACCGTTGTAATAAAAAGATGCAAAATTTCGCTTTGGCCAGAGTCGAATCATGCAATGGAATAAGAACTATCCTACTCTTGGCAGTTTGTTGACTGAAATAACTTCATAGGATTCTCTTATAGAAAACAAGAAAAAAGGAGCAGCCTTGAGAAAACTACTTCACATGCTATTGGGATATGAAAGAAACCGCCATGAGATGTGAATTTCATATGACTTGCAAAAAACAAAGCGCAAAGAGAGTTGTACTTAATAGTGCTAATTTTGACCAGGTGACTATAGTAATCCAACTATGTACACGGCATTGTTGAAGAATAACAATTTAGCAACTAAAAATGACTTTACATTCACTTCCTAGTGTATTTCAACTTTCAACCACTAAGCAGTGACACAATCAATAAAGAATAGGTTAAGGTATATATCAACTAAACGATCGATCACAAATTTAGAGCATGTGAGAAAACAATGTGAATCTGTACAATAATACGAACATACACATATATTAAGAAGCCCTCTTACAAACTCCTCGAATCAACTTTCTTCTCTTGGGCAATTGTTTGACATCTTTCACTTCTTGACCTAAATTGCCGCTGCTTCTGCCTACAAATAAAATAAAATGCAAGAGATGATAAAAGATTGAAAGATAAATAGTTGATGGGCGTAAAAGCTACTGAACTAATTACATATGTGTGTGTCGATCAATCAAGAGAGAGTAGTAAACAAAATCCGAATTTCATGCTAATGCTGCCCGAAAAATCATAAATTAGAACAACAAATGACAAGGTGACACTCGAGCACCACGTCGACACCCCATTCCAAAAGACCAAACACCTCAACAAGGATGAAAAGTTCAGGAGATCCAAGGAACGCATGAGCCATGAGAGAAGGCATCTCCCACGTTCCAACAGGAGGCCCACCCGAGCAGGCGAGCCATGACCCATCGGGAGTGACCGAACTTCCAAAAGTAGCCCCCAATTGGCCTTCTTAGCCCAAATGAGAGCAAGACTCCATCGTGTGGGCTGCTAAAACTTGCTTTCGTTGGAGTTAAGCAAAGGATCCCTCGGTCGAAGACTCACTAAGGCACTTGCATTTCTTCAAGGAAAGAGGTATCACGACCACACTTTCAATGCCACAACACTATTGTAGCATCTAAGCACAAGTATGCTACCTCCACCCCGTTTGTTGACCGTCACGCCGCTCTCCATCCTCCATTCAAGAAAACAAGACAACTGTGGCCCACGAGGCTCCAGGAGGGGCTCTAAGACCCCAACGAGTGCCACAACACTTGGCTTCCACAAGAAGCTCCGAGATCTCAAAGGAGGACCAAACCACTCAGCTCCAACAAGGAGCTCCAAGATCCCAAAAGAGGACTAAACCACTCAGATCCCACAAGGAGCTCCAAGTCTCCCAAGGAGAATCTCAACATTTAGTCTCCAGAAGAGACCACCGAGGTCCCCGCGTAGTTAGGTTGCTTTCGGCTTCCCACCTCACTAAGACACCATCAAGGCACCTCGCTCTACTTGGACACTAGAACGTTGCCTGAAGCGATACAGGCTCCTAGGGTTTCGATCCTCCCTGTGATCCTCGAATAACAAGTAGAAGATCTTGCATTCGACCGGTGCCCGCGCACGACGTGCTCGAGAAGCTAGAACTCAACTCCCAAGTGGGCACCGAAGCATATCCCATTTTGCCAACAGTTAACCATGAACGACACATGTGAGTATAAATATTCCCTCCTTGGTAAGAGGAGGGATCCAAAACTTGAGCCTTAATGCTCTCTAGCTACTTTCTCACTCTAGACTCCTATCTAGAGTTTATGCTTTCCGATTGAGATTCTTACTCTCACGCTCAAGGCGGTGTCTCGAAAACACGTCCAGAGTCTCCGCTTAACGGTGTGCTACCTTACGCATGCAACATGTTCACTTTCAAGATCCTGGAAGCTTACAAGGTTCAGGACTTAAAACACTTCTAGGAGAATTCCCTAATATGTGGACAAAATGACGAATACATTTTAATATGCCAACAAGGCCGAGTCAAATGAGGCGCATCACATGCTTTCTAATAACTAAGTTCCAATCTAGCAGTTGAAATTTGACTATGGATAAGCTTTTGAAAAAAGAGCTTGAGTTGAATTAAACTTGGTAATTCACCTTCAATTACTCAAATTCATCCTAGGATGTATAATATTTACTCGTGTAACAAAAAAGTACCACCAAGTTCCTCGCTTACTAAGAATGAAAGAGTACTCTGATGTCTTTTACCTTTTGCAGAGCTGACATCCAAGATCCCTTCGCAGTTAAGAGGCTTTGAATCAAAATTATATCCAGTCCGCTTTGTCGACACTGTGACAATATCGGAATCCGCCTCTTGTTCAGGAGTTTCGCATAATCCAGAGAAGGGCTTCATAAAACAAAACCTATTAATAAAGAAATTTCCAGTCAGTACAATATTGGATGCAAAAGATGTAGCACACTACTCTCCATGATCTTCGTAGTTACTGGTAGCTTGTCATAAAATATACATGCGGTAAATTTTCTATGAAATTATGATCCTCAGCAAATGTGTACAGCTCTCAATATTTTTCATGACAACTGAGGACTAACATTGAATATAACAAGGGAAATAAAACAAGAAATAGTTTCCATACTAACATCTACCATAATTTCAAGTCTCCAACTACCCTACCAAATTAAGAATTGTAAATGCATTTATGTGTGCATAGCAAGACAATCAGACCTAAGAACACAAGCTTTGATCATGAATAATGTTTATTGATTGATATAACGAGGGAAAGATACAATCCCCAGTAATTTGAAGTCTCACATGACCTTATTGTCTGTTGCTAAAAGAAATGTCAAGTTCTTAAAATGGACAGTGTTTGAATTTTTATTTTCCCACATTACCCACTACTCTTTTCTTTAATCGGCCACATTACCTGTTACCAAGAGGTTCTCACATTGTGTTTTTATTAAGGGATATCTATAGCAAAATCACGTCTTTAGTTGGGTTAATGTGTGTTTTGTCAAACATGACATCCAGTTTTGGCCTCTCGGTCACATATGTTATGAAAATGGCACACCGTGATAAATATTTTGACTAGCATGCTTACTACCAAAATCATATATCATTATACACATAACTTGAACGCAAATTAGTACCATTCTGTGGGTAAGCTACTGCAGTCAAAATCATGGTCCAATATCCGCCACTTTCTACATTTGTCACACTGCACCCATTCATGGTCAGGCTTGTATAGGGCGTTAACCTTTGTATCCTGTGGAGTAGGAAAAGTCTATTCATTACGTAAATCAAATCATTATGATGCCATGTAAAAATATATGGGCCAAAATGCATTTTAAAGGAACAACTATTTGCAGAAGCTAGCCCAAATAAACAAGAGGAACACAATCATATACCACGTGTCATGTTCATGGTAACCTTATTTAGGAACCAACTACAACCACCTGTCAGAAACACAAGTCACCACAGGAAAATGGTGATATAATTTCACCTCAATCAATGTATGATTTAATTTTTGTATATAACAATATACAATTATCAAACCATACTTTGACATTTACAAGTGAAAAGTCTGAAATTCCGTTCTTATCCCGCAGTAGGATCTATAGCAATCCATCAATAGCTATATCCAAAATAGGCCTGGTAAACTATGGTCAGCCAGGTCAAGTCCCATTTGAAATACCTCACCTTGTTTAAAAAATGCGAGGAACCTCCCTACCTGCTCACACTCTATTAACATAACCATAGTTTTATTAAATTATTTGAGTAGCGTTTTCATAATTTCAAGAAAACTTCTAATACTTTGACTTCATTGCTGAGGGTAAAAGATTCTAGGTACATAAGATATTGTCCTCTTCTCAAACAAGGATTTGAAACTTGAAGGAAGATCGTGGTAAAAAGAGGTGGCCCACTGCATGAGGCTACCACCACTAATTCATCCGAGGAGGGTCGTTTACACAGCATTGCCTGCTAATGCTATGCGGAGAGGACTTGAACATGTTACCTGGTCACAAGGCAACAATCTTACTGTTGCACTCTCACCCTCCATAGTAATTTACTATAAAAAAAGTCATAGTAACTTGCGAGACACAAATTTTCAAACAAGCTGGAGAAAAGATTTTTTTTAAATGTTTAACATAGTACTGCATATTATTTCAAAATATATATAGTACTGCATACCGCCACCGTTACATTAATAAGTTGAAATAGAGAGCATCTGAGCACCATCATCATCAATGATGCATTGATAAAAGAAATCATTTTTAAATGTTTAATATAGTACTGCATACTGCCACCATTACATTAATAACTTGAAATAGAGAGGAGCGGAGCACCATCATCATCAATGATGCATTGATAAAAGAAATCAAACAATTTGACTATCATCTCAACAAGAACTATTAGCAAAGGCCACCCGTGGGATGGGTCACTTTAGGACCAAGTATTTTCCTCACCCAGAAAAGCAGAAAAATAGAGGCCAACTAACCTAGCCAAAGCCTAAAACAAACTGTCGCCCATTTCTACCTTGTACCCTTATGTTGGCGATCATAGTAATAGCTTTAAGTTTCTTTACCAGTTGGTCTAAATAGATCATGGATGTACAATACATGATTAAAGATTTTGAGAGAAACCTTATTTGCATAAATTGCTGAAAGCAAAACGTCAACATCACTGTACAAATAATAGATGTTTCCAACCAACTATTGAATGAAATAGTTTTCAGACTTACCAGTTTTAGTACATCAACATTCTTGTCCAAATAACCATCAACCTTTGAACCCAACCACTCTTCCAACCGGGCATATGGTTCACAATCCTGAAACCCTTGCTTGTTACTGTGCACCCACACACAACCATTTTTATCATTCTGCACCATGGTGAGAAAATCGTCATTATTTATAAACTTCTATTGCTTCTTCATGTAGTCTGATATTTTCACTCATTTAGATGGGCACTTCAAATCCACAATTCAGATAATACAAAGTTAAACAAGCAAAAATGTCAGTTATGCACATCCAAACATATGTTCACTAATGCAATCCAAGCATTGGCTTTTTTCAATATTCTTATGTAGCACAATGACAAGAGATTATGACCACTGAATAAACAGACCACGTTGGACAATGGTTTTAAACCCCTGCAGAAATCGAACAGAAGCCTATCTGCAAAACAACATTATAAAGGAATGAAACTTATGGTTCATAGAAGACTGCTTACCATTAGATCAGTGACATCTATAACGCCAATTACGCCACGACCTATATCTGCATTATGAACCATGCCACCAACTCTCTTGTAGGCCTATGAACAGCAGAATCAATCAATACTAAAGAAGAAAAAAAGATATAAGATCTGACGACCATAGAAAAAGCAGAGCAGAGAGGACTACTTCAACTATTATTGAAGAATTTGTCAAGACCTAATCATACTTGTTCGTTAACAAAGTAAAGAGAATGAAATAACTCTAGCAATATACATTCTATGCATATCATAATGTTCTCATTCTATGAAGGTACAACCAAATGATGAAGCACAACTCACCTCAATTAAGCGGCCATGCCAGTACAAAAATATTCCACTATTTGCCTGCTCCCATTCTATTTGACTTCGACCAAGAGTTAACTCAACAACTTCACCCATAATAACACCAGTCTCCACAACAGTATTGTTCAGAGATTTTGCCAATGGTCGACTTTTGATCTAGTGAAAAGTTCATGCAATGATGAAAAAAGAACTAGCAAACACAAATGGAATAACATTAAAGCACAAAAGGAGAAAAAAATTGCAAGTACCAGTGAACCTTGAACATATATCTTCATTCGTGGAACTAAGAAGATAACTTCCAAATAAGATCTAAGTGAAAAATCTAGCGGCACCTGAAAAGGAATGGGGTCACATACATGATGTTCAAAACATCAATTTAAAACTTATATAAGCTTTAAGTAGCAGAAAGGAGATGCCTAACCTCTTTACTCATCTGACCAGGGCGAGCTCTAATCCGTCTAGAACGGATGAATATATCTCCTTGGTGGAAACTGCTCCCACCTCTCAAGCCAGCAGACCACTCAAGACTGTAATTTGATCCCCATTCATCCAAATTCCATATGTATATCTGTGTTCCACAATTTCCATGAAACATGCCTGCTTTCTCACCAATAAGATACTTATTAAAAGGTGAAAATTCCTTGATAGCTTTCCAATTGTATTTTGCTGATGCTTCGGATTGAACACTTATATCTATCTCCATATATTGGCCTTTCCTGCAGTAGCTCACAATAGGGATCTCAAGGTTCTGCAATAGTGAAATGAAAAACAATAAGAAAGAAAACAGCCAAAATTTTCAAATGTAAAGGAATTCCCAACAGAAGAAGTAAACAAAACCAGTATCACATAATTCCAGTAGCATACATCTTTTCCTTCATTTAGAGATTGTGAAAGAAAAGCTATCGATCTGGAATTAGCAGTCTGAGTAAGAACTAGAGCATCCTTGCCAAGCCTCATTGCTCCAGTCTGAAAAAGACAATTTCCAAAACATAAACATTAGGCATCAATCCTTACGTGACCTAAAACTCTGGAAGCTAAAAGCATACTACAGTAAACCCAGATAAATTTCTCTCACATATCCTACTGAGATATGTTTTTATTCAATTGATTTAAATACATTCACACAAATGGACAATAGCTAATAGATTCTCTCTTTATTATTCAATATTTCATGATTCCTTTGGAGGTATACACCAGAAGAGAGAAAACATACCAACACTATGTTAAAAGTGAGAAAGGGTTGACGATGAGACACCAAAGTCAAAAAATTAATAAAAACAAATGCATTATACACAAGTCTTTCATTTCTTTTGATTCAAACAACTTCTCCAAGTTCTATTTTCCTCTCCTGCTTTTTTACCTGCTTTTTTACCTACTTTTTCCTTCTTTATTATCAAAGCAAGCATAAGTACAATAAATAAATAAACAAATAAATAAAGCACATTTCAAACTAAATGGACTCAATGTTCAACCCAAGCATAATGTAGTATCCCAATGAGATGGTAATTCTCAGTCCCACATCATTTGTACAAAACTGCATGCCAGTCACTGTCATAACATAAAAGCATTGAATCTCTTACTTTTCTTAAACTTCCCCATATTATCCTATATAAGGGTAATAAAAGAGGAAATTTTAAATTAAAATCAAAACTTAAAAGTATTCTACTGTTTGAGTTTTTCTATACACTCTCACCTTAAAGGAGACTCATATTGGACAGAGACTATAAAACAACTATCATAATCCAAAAAACAGATACCTTAAATCCAACACCAAATCTTCCAATGTGATCAGGATCATTTGTATCAGGCTGCTTGTGCCCAAAGCATGTCATTCTCATTACCTCATCATGTGTCATACCATGGCCATCATCTATAACTAACAGAACAGGAATCTCTTTCCCGGCAATTTTTGAATAAATCATCTCAACGGAGATGTCTAATCTGTTAAAATACACCAAATAACATATCAAATCGTAGAATAAATAAATGATGGTGAATGTCATACATCCATTTTAGACACATCTACAGAATAAGAAAAAGGCAGGAAGTAGAAAACAAAATGAACAAATTCATGATCACTAAACAACCTCCAAAATTATTATGGGAAATTAGCTAATTAATGTACCTAGTAGCTTTGGCATCCCTAGAATTATCAATGAGCTCAGCAATCGCGCCAAAAATCCATCCAGAATGAATCTGACCAAGAGTTTTCAGATAACTTGGGTCTGCTCGAACATAATTTTTCAGTGAAACTCCATCCTGACTAACGGCATGAGATTGAGATCTTCTGCAAGTTTCAACCCGAGCGTGGTGATCTCCAACAGCCTGAGGAAACTTGAGATCAGAACAGCAATTCTCACTGGTAGCTGAACCTCTTCCATGCAAGTATGCATCTTCACTGCTAGCAAACTGCTCAACCATGTTAAATGTTGAAATGGTTGGCGCAATCTTTTGCCCTACCGATAAATGTGCTTCATTCCCAGGAACTGAAGTATCCATGAAAGTAAAAGGAAGAAAAAAAAAAATCAATACCACAATACAGCACCTTGATAGCAATCACTGATAAAGAAAGGTGGTCCAGTAAACAAGGCTCCCACCATTGCAGGTTTGGGGAGGAATAGGATCAATTATGTACAAAGCTCTAACCCTACTGTTGTGAGAAGGCTGTTTCCCTTACTGAAACCTGTGGCCTCAAGGTCACAAGGCAACACCATTGTGCCAAGGCTCACCCTCTTTAGAACTATCACAACAATATTGTCTTTCATAAAGAAAAATAAGTATAAACTCATCCGGCAGTATAATAATCAGAAAGAATGAGTTGTGCAGAACCCTTAAAATAGAATTATATACACTCTACATTTGGTAGGAGGGGTGAAGAAGGGTGGATAGACAAACCATCTATCATTTGAAATATTTTGCAAATAATGAAAGGATGGACAAGATTCCCACCTATTTTCATACACAAGGAGTTAAGAGGATTGATGGTTTTTAAATATAAGTTTAAGAAAATAAAGGAATATTTTTCAAGTACAGTCCGTGTCCCTCTCATCACACCTCCTAGAATGTTCAAACATGAAGGATACAAATTTATGGTCCCAGAAGGATGGACGGAATGAATATCCTCCTTCTCATCCACCCTACCAAACAGTCTCATATAATACATGAAATATCAGTTCTTAGTTGAACCTGCAATATAAAGAAAGGGTGGATTATAGAATGCTTACTCATCTGATAGGATACTTTAGCCAAGGAATGTATTGAGACATCTTCTGGTGGAAGTATGTAGAACTTGCATAAATCAAATTCTGCAAAAGCAACCTTCGAAAGCAATAATGTTAACAATTCACAAATTAAACAAAGGGATGACACAGAATATCAACCAAAGAAACTATAACCATCAATAAACATGTGTGTAAATATAAATGCATATTACAAATCAGAAGCAAGCTCAACAAGCTGGTTCTGTTGTGCATCTTAAAATTTGCCTAGAGATAACTGGTCAATGTGTCAAACCAATGATACAAAACCAAGTTGGTTTTCACTCTGGATACTGACGAAAAAGAAAGGAAGAAATTTTGTCTTTAAGTGTCTCTAATCAACAAAAATATTTTCTTCAATGACGTTTTTAAAGTTAATATCAATTTATTCACCATAAAACAATTCATCATCATTTAAGTATAAAATTCCCTCCGGCACAGTCTGTTAATGGGACTGGTATCATTTCCAGTTTTTCCTTGACCTTCACATACATTTTTTTGTAAACATTCCAGTTCTCCTTAAAATCTTTAATGGTAAAACTGGTTAAAGCTGATGAAATGATTCAAAATGGAAAGAGAAAAAAATACCAGATATTATCCTGCCATTACAAACAACCATAAAGGCACCTTATTTCTCCTCACAACATTACCCCATTGGCATGTACTCATGATAATGACATGCCTCCACCATTGCAAACATATTCCAACCAAAATCATCATCCAAATTCTTTTGCACCTCCCCTCCAACACTGCCTGTGTTCAGACATGAGCCCTTTCAGCAACTCCACCCTATCCCCAGCAAGAACATACATATGCTCAGCAGTCAGCAACTAATTCTCCAAATTATGTATGCACATTCCCCTCATGGTTTAGCAACCAACTCAAACAAAACAGTAACACTAAAACTTCAATAGCGTGTTGAATTAACAAAACCAGTAGAAGGTTTCCCTTGAAACATGGCATATATTCCCACTGCTTTGACCAACAAAACCAAGCCCAATATGGAAATAAAAATACTTTTTGGATCATTAGTAAATGCCGCTTAATTACTTCAATGCTTCAGAAAACTTAAGTTTACCTCCAGGTCTCAAGCATCCATATAATTGCCACGGCTCTAAGACTACTTACCTACTGTAAAGGATTTCTATAATTTAAAAGAATCGTACCACCACTATCCGACAGATCGCCATCAAAAAAAAAAAAAAAACACAAGAAATATAAGGGCAGACAAATCAAGTATGTCCCCGGTCATATACCACAACTGAGGCACCCATAATTATATTTGGTAATGCAAAGTCAATGGTAGTTCATACCCACCCCTCAACCAGAAAAGTTAAAAGGGAGAAGCGTGGTATGTAGTTTGTTATCACAAAGCAACGTCTCCAAATCCATTAACAGACAGCATAACCATTACCTTCGGATAACATCACTATCTAATTATCAAGATCCGAGCATGTATTTAACCAAGTATTTATCAAGATTCCCTGATTAGCACTAATTTGTGACAAAAGTGCATTGACTTCCAATGGACCAATAAATACATCTGGCCCGAAACAAAACCCCATAACACCTTCGACCTAAAAAATGGTAATTTCATGGTCAATTCACACACCAACATTATGTAGTACATCAACATAGTAATTTTCTTCTGATCCATACGTGGCTTGAAGCCATTACAGTACTTCAATAGGAGTTCGCTTCCTGAAAGAGACCCCTCCATGGCTCTGAATATTAAGTACACTCTTTGGAGTGACGGTGGAGTTGAGCCTCTCAGTGCCTCTCAGTCTCTCACAGGATCCGAAAGACGAAGAAAAGAAGCATGCTATATTTTTGTTTAGGATAAATTTTAATAGCAATGCTTGATATTAGAATGATAAAGAAACAAAGACAGAAGATGAGGATTCCACGCGTAATTTAAACCAAATTTACAAATAAAATCAAAAGCAAAATGTAACAAGCACTTTACCATGTTAAACTTTTGCAGGTGACGCAAAAATAGACTCCACTCCTTCTGGTCACGGGGGCATTGAGGAGTAGGGCGTACATAGAAGTAACGCAAATCACCAAGGAAATGGAAGTTCTTTTCATAAGCTATTTTCAAATTCCACTCCTGAGGCCTATTAATCATTTTATAGTCAGTAAGTTTATCTTGTAACCTTTTTCTTTTTATTTCTTTTGTTTTTACTTCTCTATTTATGTATTAAATCCCATCATGCAATCGAAATAAAAAATCATAATAATAATAGTAAAGTAACTTCACATTGAGTACCCCATAACAAATGAAGTTGATATTCAACTTCAGAAATCAGAACAATAAAAGGAAAATCATGATACTGCAGGCCTTCACCTTCACAGTAACAACAAAAGTACGAGAGCGTTCCATTGTACTGCACGAAACATTGACCAGGAAAGGGGAAACCATACAGCAACTAGATGACTACAAGCAAAAGGAAGTCGGAGAAAGAATATAATCAATACTCCAAGAATGTGAATAGTTGTTAGCTAGTTCATTGAGAAAAATATATTGAACTGTTATTGCAACTTTGGTCAAAGTTAACAGAGCAATAATATATAGTTTTGTATTTGCAGCAATTGATTCAGTGGCGGAAATTCGCAAAAGAATCACAGATTAAGCTATTGTGTGATAATCAAGTTGCTCTTTATATTGTCTCCAATCCAATGTTCAATCAAAGAACTAAACATATAGAGGTTGATTATCATCATATCCGAGAGAAGATTTTGTTTGGATCTATCGCCACCAGCAATGTCAATTCTAGGGGTGTTAAAAAACTGGTCCATCCCTTTGTAAAAAGAAAAAATGGTTCAGTCAGGTCCTCATCAAAATTGTTTTTTATTTTATTGTTTTTCAATTTATTCTCTTAGAAAATGTATTTTTAAAACAAATAAAAAATTATTAGCTTTGGTACAATCTACTCCATTATTGCTCACCCAATTCACTCTAATTACAAATTATTTTATTTCCCATATTAATTTGTGTAATATGTTACCAGGCCGGTGCGATAATTTCCTTCCACCTAGTCCCAAACTGAATGTTGATCAATACAGTCTTTAGTCCAGGTCTTAGAGGTCCAGTCTGGTATGCCTTGAACTGATAAACGCCCTTACTCAATACTAACAAATAGTTCACAAATATCCTCAACAAATCCTTGAGGTAGGGTTGGCAATTTAGGTCAAAACACGAGTACGACAAGACTTAAACGTGTTTGGATTCAACATATTTACAAGCGAGTTGTGTTGGAGAACCCAACACATAAAATAATCGTGTCATGTTCATATTGAACTTGTTAAACACGCACAACATGGTTACATGATTAAGGCTAATATAATAAATCAATACAATTAAACCATAGTCTAGGTTCGACACTTAATCTCGTTTCTCAGTTGCTTCTCATTTCTATTTTGTCTCATCTCATTTCTCTTTCTCACTCAAATCCTTAATAGAGAAGATGCAGATAATGACCCTCAACTGCAACTCATCTCATCTTATGTTACAGGCAATGACGATACAAACATGACACACCAGCACAATTATTATAAGTGTTGATTCGTGTTCAATATTTAAGCATGACTATCAAACATGTTGTGTTTTTGATGGTCCGTATCACACATCTCTAACATTCAACACGACATGTCAACTCTACTCTCAGGGGT
>JAYMTK010001513.1:0-16147 GCA_036897405.1 Pelargonium myrrhifolium | reverse complement strand
ACCTAAGCCTAAACAAATAAGACATCCTGCAGACTATCTCCTGAATCTATTCTGATGATAGAACTGATGATATGCTGTAAAAGTTTAGCATTTTCCATATGCTGGTGCAACTGTTGGAAGAGGCTTCTGGCAAAAACTCTTAAAGCACAAACACTTCATATGCAGATAATTATATTCCAACAGCACACATGCTGATAAACAGAGTTTAGTCCAGGATCCTCAATTGAAGGATCAACAAAAATCATTAGTAGCATGGTTCGTCACAAAATTCAACTAATTAGTTTCAGCAATCTACATGAACCAGTGCATGCACCAATATTTATTTTGTTATTTGTAAGCCAAATAAAATTGAAATTCCAGATCGACTACACAATGAAATATTAGCTACAGTACCATTCATCCTATATCGATGTCAACATGTACATCATAAAAAGAACAATGGAGAAGCATGTACCTTGTGCAGATTGGTGTTGATATCTAATTTGTGCGTTTAAATTAGCATCTCTAGTTGCTGCAGAAGTGTTTACATTCTTATTTTAGTAGTATCCACCTAAAACCAAGTCCATACATAATCTAGGTAAACTACCTGATCCTGTAGATTTTCATGGCTTTGCATTCTTTCAGCAGATTCCTCAGGTCCCAGCTCAGATCCACCACAGCCCATCCAAGCTCAGCAAATGTCGTGCATATCTAGAAAATTGGCAACTGTTTCTAATGGATTTTTCCCCATCTTTTCCTAAATTGAAATAAATCATATCAATTGTTTGTTGCAGCTGATCAAAAATTATTGCAAGTTGCCAAATAAAGAGTCAGTCACCTCTATGGCAACAAATGAAGTTATAGAATTTGCATTCTAGCTTTACCCACAATGGTTCTTAAACAGAATAAGAAATAATGGGAAAGCAGAAACATCCATCATTTGAATTGTATTTTTCTTGAGCTTAGTATCCACCTCCCAATATACTGAAGAAACACACAAGTCAGGAATATCATAGCAAAATAGATATAGAAAAAAACTTCTCTCTTTCCTGTTTCTCAACTATCAAATTGAACACATAACAACATACTTGCAGTTAAAACGCAAATATTAAGGCAAAATAGAAAGACATGGACAAATAACCTCACATACCCAGAGGTTTGAGGATTGTAAGAGAAACCCAGTTGAGTTAATACACCACTATTGCCTATTTATCCTTCACAGTTAACACGCCCTGCAATCCTTTTGGGATCTTCATATCAAATTGAAAAAAATACAGCCAGTGACAAGAAAACAAAAGAAATATATAAAGACAAAATAACAGAATTAATATAAGTACTAAGCTGAGATATCGAACAATCAAAGAAATTAAAAGATGGAGGATCTATTCTCTCAAGAGAATACCAGAGCTCTGTAACTGGGAACTGTCAACCAATGAGTTTGATGGGAGGGGGTAATCTTGGGAACCAAGTCGATAGGAAACTACATCAGATTGCTGGTAGTAGTCTCGAAGTTCAGTGAAAGTATAACGAGTGGCAATCTTGTTCTTCACCATGAGACTCATCACTCTTATCGAACGAGAATGTAACACTGTCGTCTAACTCCCCTTACAAGAAAGAGGTGTATAGGGCATCTCCAAATCTAAATGATTCATTTAGTTAATCATGACATTATATAAGAAATGAATTTGTAGTTGTTGAGGTTTTCACATGATACTCTAATACATTACAAATTATATGTACTTGATTGAAATTGGGATTCAAATCTTAAATACTAGAAAAGAGGAGGGCTACATTTGATTTGAAAATAACTATCATACTGAAACCCCATATCAAACAGAAAAAAAAAAGAGTCAATAGAATGACTCAAGCTTAAGCAAAGTTGATGATACTATTAACTTAATACAAGCATTTTCACTGTTCAATTGAACAAAAACTCAAGCTTAAGCATTTGGAGACTATTGTTGAATTGCCAAGAGCCCATACATGAAGATACATACTATGAAGGCCAAACAGCAAAAAAGAAATGAAAATGTTGAGAGTGGGATTTGAACCCACGCCCTTTCGGACCAGAACCTTAATCTGGCGCCTTAGACCAACTCGGCCATCTCAACACATGTTGAGGTGGCCGGCTACAAGCTACATAACAGTAGCAACTAACTCTGTCCTAGTCAATAGTCAACAGAATGTACCTACTGAAGAAACACTTCCCTTGTTAACAGGGACCAGCAACAACCAAACATAAATGTTTCAATGAAATGGGAAATTTCTGAATAAGAGAATATTCACAAATAACTTCAGTGTAGCCCCTCCACTGATAAAGCTAGAGGCTTCTTTACACAACATAAAAGAAAGATGATGTTCAATCACGGCATTGCTTCCAGTTCCATAACAGGTTGTCTTTCACCATATGAGTTCAGCAAGGGCTCCAACCTGATATGAAATGCCAGGATTGAACCATAACACCTCAAATCTTTGATTAATACAAATGCAGAACAACATGGTGCAATGGTGTGTGTGTGTGAGTGTTGAAATTTCAGTCTGCAGATATATCTAAACTATCTAGGCCTAAACAAAGGAGACACCCTTCAAACTATTTCCTGAATCTATTCTGATGATACCTGTCGAAGTTTTGCATTTTCCATATGCTGGTGCAACTGTTAGGAGAGGGTTCTGGCAAAAACTCACAAACACTTCATATGCATATAATAATATTCCAACAGTACATATGCTGATAAACAGAGTTAGTTGTTTTTTTGGTCAACAATACCAACACCCTTGATGGTTCTGATGGGATTTGAACCTGAGACCTCTGAGGGAATCCAAGCGCCTTAAACCGCTTGGTATGATGGGTGTTGGTGATAAACAGAGTTAGTTGGGGATCCTCGTTTGAAGGATCAACAAAAATCATTAGTAGCATGGTTTGTCGATAAGTAAAACCCATTAGTTTCAGCAATATTCTACATGAACAAGTGCATGCACCAATATTTATTTTGTTATTTGTAAGCCAAAGAAAAATGAAATTCCAGATCAACTACACAATGAAATATTGGCTACAGTAGCATTCATCCTTTATCTACGTCAATATGCACATCATGTGTACAATTCCAGAAAATTTAGCTGTTAAAAGAAGAATGGAGATGTACCTTCTCAAGAACTGCAGTTTGGTATGGACATCTAATTTGCGCGTAATTAGCATCACTAGTTGCTGCAGAAGGATTACATTCTTATTTCAGAAGTATCCACCTAATACCAAGTTCATGAATAATCTAGGTAAACTTCCCGATCCTGTACATTTTCATGACGTTGCATACTTTCGGCTGATTCCTCAGGTTCTAGCTCAGATCCATCACAGCCATCCAAGATCAGCAAATGCTATGCATCTGTAGAAAATTGGCAACTTGTATGTCTACTATATAATTGAAGACAACAAGAATGAACTACCCAAAATCTTGTATTCGTGTTTAAGGATGCAAACTTATGTTGAAGAGGAATATCCTTAAAACATGAACGATGACATTAGATAACATGTAGTATGTAATTTATTTTTATTTTTTTTCTGAATCCAACATGTAGTATGTAATTTAATTTCACTGTGTCAACTAATACTCAACCATATTTGTATACAGCTCAATCTAACATGATAGTGCTTTAGTACTACTAGCTAGTAGATAAGATTACACTGAGATAATGAGAAAATGATTTCCCTGGACTGAAAAGGAGTAAAAAAGTAAACTCAATGCGGATATACAGGACAAACATACAAAGGCGCAGCATGTTTCAATAGTCTTAACATAAGGGGGTTGGGGACAGTTTTTTTACAAGACCAACAGCAGAGACAGCATGATTAAACTAAAAATAATAAGATGAAACTAAATGACAAAAGGCGAACTTGTACATCACACATATTATATAAGGATAATAGCCAAGTGTGAATTGAAGGATATCTAGGTTTGCAGCAAAGAATATCAAGAGGCCTTTACTCAATTTGGAACCTGTCACACAGCATGTGGACACACAAACTGAATTCTCAATGTTAATCTTTTTCATCAAGCCAATCACCAGTTAAACTTTGCCATTCCTAAATATGAGCAAGCCACAATTTTTTAAAATTTAGATTAACAAAACGCACATCTTATCAAATTTGACAAACTTACCTATCCTCATCTCCAAAAATCTCTTCCTTAATAGTAGTGGTTATAGCAATAGCTTCGTGAGTAAAAGTAATAAAAAAAATGCATCTTATACTTGACAAATCACTAGAGAGATGTCATAAGACCAGCAATTCATAAACAATGTACATGTGCTTTGAAAAATATAGACTGAAATTTAGCATTTAACTCACTTGTACAATGCTCTGGCTGCTGCCATTAAAGGAAAACCAAGAGGAGTGCACCTAACAATGACCAAAATGGCGAAATTATAATATGTGGTTATAGGATTTGAATAACAAAGTTGACTAAAGTATCATCAACACATGCAAAATGGTGGCCTTATAAATCATATCAATTGTTTGTTGCCTGATACCATATAAAGAGTCAGTCACCTCTCCGGCAACAAATGAAGTTATAGGATTGGCATTATAGATTACCCAATTGTTCTTAAAAAGAACATAAGAAATAATAGGAAAGCAGAAACATCCCTCATTTGAATTTTATTTTTCTTGAGCTTAGTATTCATTTCCCAATGCATTGAAGAAACCCACAGGTCAGGAATATCATAGCCAAATGCCCATATTACAAAGGACATAGAAAAACACTTCCCTCCCTTCCCTGTTTCTCAATTATCAAATTGAACACAGAACAAAAGTACTTGCGGTTAAAACCCAAATAGTAAGACAAAAATACTTAAATCCATTTATCAGAAACAAAGAAAAGGAATGACATGGACAAATAATCTAACATAGAGGTTTGAGGAGATTGTAAAAGAAAGCCAGTTAAGTTAAGACAACTTTATTGCCTGTTTGTTCTTCACAGTTCACAACCTCTGGCCTCTGCAATCCTTTTGGCATCTTCATATCCAATTTATAAGTAATAAAAAATTCAGTCAGTGACAAGAAAACAAGAAAAAAAAAATTATAGAGACAAAATAATGGAATCAAGAAAAGCACCGAGCTCGGAGATCAACAATCAAAGCTATTAAAAAATGGAGGATATCTTCGCTCAAGAGAATACCTGAGCTCTGTAACCGGGAACTGCCAACCAATAAGCTTGACATTTCCCTACTATTTGCCTCTGCAATGCTCTCTTTTGTTTTGTTTTTTTCTGACGAACAAAAAGACCGTCTTTTAGGAGTTCAAGACACTGCAAAAGATACATAAATATTTACAATTAATAAAAAAAATAATTAAAAATGTCTTGCACCAAGCATCATATCATTAGTGAGACAAATACTTTATTGGCAAATTTAATATGTACAGCCACAAAGCAAAAATTACTGAAAGTTTTCCCTTTATAATTTCATAAGCAAAGAAATTTGACAAACACGCAGAAAAATAATACTGGTAAACAAGCACATAAATCTAAAACCTAGTAAAGCTACATTTTTTATCTTCACAAACAGGTCTAACCCTAAAAATCCTCATCCATCTTGAAGACATGACTGTCGCCGCCATCGGCGTTGAGACTGGACATGACGGAGGCCTTCTGGTACTCTCCGACCCTCTTCTCGAAGAAATTGGTCTTCCCCTGTAGCGATATCAGCTCCATCCAATCAAACGGATTTTGGGCATCGTACATCTTCCCGTACCCGAGCGCACCCAGCAATCGATCCGCCACGAACTCTATATACTTGCTCATCAGATCGCCGTTCATCCCCACCAACGCGCACGGTAGCGCGTCGCAAACAAACTCCCTCTCTATGTCCACCGCGTCGCGGACGATTCCCCTAACTCGCTCCTCGCTCAGCTTGTTCCTCAACAACGAATACAGCAGACACGCGAAATCGCAGTGCAAGCCCTCGTCCCGCGAGATCAGCTCGTTCGAGAACGTCAATCCCGGCATCAACCCGCGCTTCTTCAGCCAAAATATCGCGCAGAAGCTTCCGGAGAAGAAAATACCCTCCACGCACGCGAAGGCAATGATTCGCTCCGCGAACGTCTCGGAGCCATCGATCCACTTCAGCGCCCAGTCCGCCTTCTTGGCGACGCAGGGAATGGTCTCAATCGCGTGGAACAGCCGATTCTTCTCCGCCGAGTCTTTAATGTAGGTTTCAAGCAGTAGACTGTACATCTCCGAGTGGATATTCTCGATAGCAATCTGAAAACCATAGAAAGCCCGAGCCTCGGCAACCTGAATCTCCTTCATAAAACGGCCGGCGAGATTCTCGAGAACGATGCCGTCGGAGGCGGCGAAGAAGGCGAGGACGTGAGTGACGAAGTGGCGTTCGCCGTCGGTGAGGGCTTCCCAGTGACGGACGTCCTGGGAGAGATCGACCTCCTCGGCGGTCCAAAACGATGCTTCGGCTTTCTTGTACATTTCCCAGATTTGAGGGTACTGGATTGGGAACATACAGAACCTGTCAGGGTTTGGGGCCAATAGTGGCTCTTCTGGAATCGAAGGCATCTTTGGTAGTGATTAAGGAGAAGGAAATTGATTCCTGAGGTAGGAATTTGATGTGAAATTGAAATTGGGATGCAGAGAATTTGAGGGATTTGGGTTTTTTTATAAGCAAAGGAAGAGGGAGGAGCGGGGATTTTGAAATTTTCGTGAGAAGCTTGCGAGGGAATGAAATGGAGGTGATTTTACGAAAATAGGTCTCTGTGTTTTTTGGACTGTAGTTGTGAATCTTCTGAGAGAAGCTTTTGGAGCGGAAAAGCGGGAATGGTGTTTGGCGCCAATAGTGTCAAAAAGTACTGTGTTTTTGTAATGCTAGTAGTTTTAAATTATTGGTTGCTAAAGTCGCTGAGAGGCACGTGGACGATTGTGGTCCTTTGATTAGGTTTATAGCATTTAAGTTTGACGGCTCTACAACAGTCCATAATATCTGTTGGGGCACCCACGCTCACACGTGCTCGCACTCCAATGCAGTTGTTGGAGCACACAACAAGCAGCAGCAAGTTTGTGTAAGGCCTTGTTTGGTAACACTACTACACCTCCAAAGCTCTTACACATCAAATGAAAATGTGCCACATAAGCAAATGGCAAAGACAAAAGCTAGACACATTGTTTGCTTTCATTTAGTTTTTGATGACTTATGCAATGATGGTGAAGTTTTAAGAAGCTATTTTTTTTAGCTTATGGCATGAGAAGTAGAGAGATAATTAATCATATTCCAATTATGTCCTTATTTAATGATTTATAGTGAATATTTTTTTTTATTGTTATGTACTTTTTAGTCATTTTATAAAAACAATTTTGAATTATAAAATTTGATATTTAATTTAAAAGTTTTTTTTTTTTTACTTCTATTAGCAAACAATCATAGTTTTTAGAGGTTGTTGAAAAGTCACTTCTAGCTTATGAGAAGTGTTACCAAGCACTAAAAAATGTAATTTATAGAATAAAGTATAGTTTTAGTTTTTTTTTTTTTTTTGACAGAAAGTATAGTTTTAGTTTAGCAATATAATTAACTTAAAAGAATGTTGTGACAGTTGTTTGTCTACTTTAGCCTTTATATTTTAATTGTGTTAATGCAGATTATGAAAATAATACTTATAATACAAAAAGTAACAATAATAACATTTTTTATATAACCTCAAGAATGTCTAGACATTGTCCGTCTCCTGTAAAAGGTTTAAGGTCTTGAGTTGTCTATTTTATTATCTATATAGGTAAAATAAAGGTATTTAAAAGTTGTTTAATGGTGTGTTTGGGAACCAGCATTTTAAATGAAATGCTGGATTTTAGCCAAATGAGGTGTTTGGAAACTCAAAGAATTTGAATTTGAATTTGAATTTGAATTTGAGTCAAATTCAATAACATTCAAAACATGCTTGTAACATAGGATTTCAAATGACAGCTTCTGCCTTGTCATTTGAAATTATATGACTTGCCAAACATTATATTTGTATTTGAAATACAATATTTCAAATCCATTTCAAATCAAATCCATATTCTCAAACGCAACCTAAATGTCTATAGAGATTTAGAGTTTTGTTTGGTATATAAATGTTTGAAAATAATTTGAAAAAAAAATATTGTTTGGTAAAATTTGTTTGGTGTTAATATGAAATGACAAAAACGCTCTTAAAGTAAAATAAATAATTAATAAAATAAGTAATTGTTTATTACATTTTCTTATTAGTATAAAAGAATATGATACTTTCCGAACTAAAGGAGAATTTGAATTAGACAAACTGAGGTAAATCCACCTATATATATGGGTTTATCGCGTATGCCAGTATACCTAACATTTAAAGGGTCTACTACTCAGACACAAGATAAATATAACAAATGGGAGGTAAACTCACAAATACATGTGGGTTTACCGTGTCTGACGGTATACCTCGCACATTTAAAAGGTTCACAACCCAAATACAAAATATTGATGTAACAAATGGTAAGAGCTTGTTTGGTAAGTCTAGTGTAACTTTTGAAAATGTTTATAGGAGGTAAAAGGATGAGAGAGAGTCTACAGGAGAATTGAGTTATGTTTGGTAAAATTTGATAGTAAAAGGAGGTGTTTGATTTGTAAAAGGAGATGTAAAAAGGAGTTGTGTTTGGTAAATATTTTGGTAAAAGTTATAGTATTGTTCTTAAATTACCAAAACACCCTTAATTTTAAACTATTATACTTATCAGATTAGTTGGTCGACCAACTCATATAATTGGTCGACCAATTCAAATTCTGAATTTCACGAAACACTGTCAAACTACAAATTTTTGAAAGACTTTTTCTCCTTTATCTTAGTTGGCCTGACAAGAAGAAGGCAAAAGGAAGAGAAGTAGAGTTCCCAAACAAAGCCTAAAGTAAATTCACCTACACATGTGGGTCCGCCTTTCAGACACGTGTGTTGAAGATATGGCTGATGAATTTTCGATAGACTGGGGACCTGCAGTATCTTTAAAGCCCATTATAAAACAAACATATATATTTGGGCTGGGTGATAAATTGAATAAATGGGCCACAACCCAAATCAGAAGTCAGAACTATAGTGGGCCGGTTTTATTGAGTCGCACCTGTAGATAAAACGACTTGTCGCATAATTGAAACCAAGCCCTGCACTTGAACTGTTGAACAGCAACACCGTCTGTGTTCGTTACAGGCCATAACCGATTACCCGCCAAGTTCCGTATACTGCGCTTCTTGATTCCGCTCCGCCAAAACCTTTCCACACAAAACAAGTGCTCTGCTTAAAAGCAAAAGGCAACCAACTGCTTTCTGTTATTATCTTCAACCTGCAAAGAAACAGAGCAACCAGAAAATCAAGAACTCTTCTCCAATGGCTGCTGCTGATCGTACTCAGCTTTTCTTCTTCTTCTTCCTCACCGTCCTCCTCTCTCTCACCTCCCTCGCATCCGCCTCCACCAACGACTTCTCCAAAGCCCCAGAGATCCTCTCCGACTCCGGCTACCTCTCCATGGCTCTCACCCTCCAACTCATCTCCACCGACCTCGACCTAGGTTCGCGCTCCGCCACTGTGTTCGCTCCCTCCGACGCCGCCTTCGCTAGATCCGGCCAATTGCCTCTCCGGATTCTCAAGTACCACATCTCTCCCATCAGGTTCACCATCGAAGCCCTCCGGACCCTCCCATACGGCACCCCGATCCCCACCACTCTGCTCGATCACCCACTCATCGTCACCACCGCTCGATCCGGCGAAATTTTTTCGATCAACGGCGTTTCCGTCGAAGACTCGGCCATTTACGACGACGGATCGGTGGTCGTCTACGGAACGGACGAGTTCTTCGACTCGTCGTTCCCGATTCCCGACAATGGATCGGTAATTTCAGAACAGATCTCTCCGCCACCGAGGTCCGCGACCGCTCATCTGGCCGGAATTATGCAGGAAGAAACATACGGTTCTTTGTTCCGTGTGGCTCCGTTCGGTCTGGCCTCGGATCTGCTACGATCCAGAGGCTACTCTACAGTGGCGGCGTTTCTGGACGCCCAATTGCTTCCAATGTTCACGAACCAGGCGAGGCTCACAATCTTTGCGCCGGTGGACGCAGCCTTCGAAGAATACGTGAGAAATTTCAGCTATTACTCCTTGGTTTTCCGGCGACATGTCGTTCCTCGGCTGCTGCCATGGAAGGATTTGGTGGTGAACGACGATATAGCGATATTGCCGACATTTTTGGAAGGGTTTAGCATCAATGTGACAGGGTCTGGTGATGTCCTGCTCCTCAATGATGTTCCTGTCATGTACCCAGACATGTATTCCAGTGACTGGCTGGTTATTCATGGCGTCAACAGGCTACTGATTCCGCCGAGCAAGAAAGAGCCGTTGGAAGATTCTTTCTCGGAGCTTGATGGAGAGTATGGAGTCAAAGATTCCATTGGAGACTCGTTTTCTGAGCTTGGTGGAAATTATGATCCGCTTGATTATGGCGAATTCGGATCACCTTGAAAAGTGCTTGTTGTGAGATTCATTTCCTGTAAGCCACAGAGATTTTTTTTGCTGATACAGTTTCTTGTAAGTACTGTAAATGGAACAATAGATGATGCTTACCCTTTGGTGTGTGATAACATTTTGTAATGCAGCAGAGATTCTAGATATTTACTTTGCATTTCGTTTTGGCACAGTTAGAATCAGTATCAACAGTTCGGCTGGAATTCAAATTTCTATGTAGTATAAGTATTCAGTTGCATTTTATTTTAAGTAAACTACACTTATTTTGGGACAAAAATGTAATACGAACAAGATATCATTTTGAGACGGCTATACAGTATATATTTATACTTACAAATCAATACCAATAACGTGATAATGCGTGATTGGTTGAAGATATATATATAGTTGAGGGTGATTTTGATTCTTACGAGTATCCACCGTTTCGATGCAACTAGGGACTCGTGTGATACAAGTGTTATGGCCTTAACACCGGCATGGACAACTTTTATGGGTGCGGGGACATGGGCTAGTTCTTGTTCTGACTATGTACCAACGGTGAGTTCCAAAGAGACTAGATGTTTCTTGCGGTATTTGAAAGGAAGAGATAGATCTTGCGAGTTTTAGAGAAGCGAGAGTGCCTTGGGGCCTCGAGGAGTTTTGGAGTTGTCCTCGAAGTGGTAGAGTACGAAAGAGCAAATGGGACAAAACCCTTCAACGGAGTCGCTCATGATACAGGCAGGATGGGAGAACCAAGCAAGAGTACATAACAAGATAATGCTTTTATGGCTATATAGGGAACAGCATAAAGATGTGTTTCACATGGCATAATAGGCTAATAAGATGAGAAACCTCTCGAGGAATACTGAAGAGATGCAAGCCTACAACCACAAATGGATGACCAATCTACAGAAATTGCTACAAGAAATTAGAGAAAAATTAATATTTCAGATGGAAGACATTTCTAGCTTATTTTATCAGATTACACTGGTCAAACATAGGTCAAAAATTAACTAATGACAGGTGGATCATAAATTATCAATTTTGAATTACATCAGCTCAAATTCCGATGAATGTTCAATCTCCAAACAGGTCCAGATATGTCGGGCCATATATTTCAATCATCGTGGCGGAGGTGGAGGCACCTGAGATTTTGCTAGTCCCACCCATACAACAATGCCAACTGCAAGGATTACCCATCCAAATATATCATACTTGAGGTCACTGTCTTTCTTTTTCTTTGGCTTTGTCGGATTCTGAAACAGACGATGTAAAAATATATCAGTAAATAGAACTTAAGAATGAGCTAATTTAATTGACTAAGAGACCTAAGTTATGTCAATAATTTCAAATTAAAGGTTTAATTGGAAAACTAGCACAAGAATTCCCTCATGACCACACTTCTGGATGAATTGAGCATGCATGCCAGACACAGACACGCAACTGCACAATCATGCACAAAACCTACTCTCTTTTTTCTAACTTGAGGGCAATGCACCGTTCAAATTCACTTGAAACCATAACTACAGTGACTTTTCAATTTTAAAAAAGTCAGCAAATAGGGAAACCAAGGAAAGTGAATGTGCAAAATAGGAACTTGTACATGTTTAGCAAATAGGGAAACCATAACTACATTTTTTTCCTATGCAACCATGAAAACATTCATACAGAGGATAATCACAGTAAACAAAAGGTCATCTAGTCCAAAAAAAAAAAAACAACCAATTATTTGCTTCACTTATAACTTACCAGAACATATTAGCATTCATACACTACACACCCACAAACTATTTAGCTCACTACCTTGCACTTGCATTAGACCATTAGTTCAATATACAACTTAATGAAGAGCAATAACAACTAACCTGTTTGCCTCCCTTCAGTATATATTTACCCCCAAAAAATCTTAATCATCTATTGCAAGAAAAAGAATGCTGACTGGAATAGTGCATGGATAAACAGAGATGGAATAAAAAGAAGAAGAAGAAAAACAAGAGGAAAAAGCATTAGTGTTGGGGAATCACCTTTGCACTTGGTGGTGGAGAAGGTTTAGGCACTGGAGTAATCCCCAATGCCTGTTGTGCAAAACCATGCTTATGGATCTCCTGGTGCAATTCAGGGGCCTACATATACAGCAATTGGTGACAACATTCAGATGCACAACCAATAAAAAATTTCAAGTGGTTAAGTTTAACTGATCACTCTTTCAATGATAAATTAAAATATCGGCAAAATAGAAGCTAAAGAACTAAACAGTTAATATTATATCTGAAAGATAGTTACGGAGGAACAATACAACACTTGGGATTGTATCATAGCATACATGTCAATGTACAATGACTTTCTTCATCAGAGGAAGAGAGAGAGAGAGAGAGAGAGTAAAAATCAAGAAAAAGAAGCTCTATCACCAAAACATACGAATTCCAAGTGCTTTTCATATGTTAACAGATATTAGCACATCCCGACTCATCAAATGAGGATTCATGAAAATTCCCAAAAGTAAAAATCTGGCCCACGATGCCATAAGGTAAAGCTAGATACAACTTGAATTTAAAACCAAACAAGAAAGGAACACATGCATTCACATTCTAGATAATATCATAAAACTTCACACTTTTCAAGAATTTGCTTTTGACAATCCATACAACCCCAAGTAACAGAAATTGTCAATGCTAAGTTGCTAACGACTGTAAGAAAACATATTAAGCTTTGCCAATTCTAAATCAGGAATACTTGTCCTCCTTGAAATCATACTCCTCATTAAAGAAATAACAGTGAAGATAATACAACCAAATCTCCACTTGGCTTTGACAAATTTCAATTAACCTCTGAACAATATCGGCCAGTAAATACATTTGCTAGCTATTTCAGTGATATAGTACCATCAAAAGTAACAAGCCATAAAATCATGAAAGGGCAAGGCTAAACCCATATGGCAACGACAACTCTTTGAATTCATACAGCGAAATGGAGCCAATCATAGTCATTCTTGAACTAAAGATGCAAACTATAATTCCAACAAAATAACCCTTCATTCCAATAAAATAGCATTAGCACTAATACTAGTTCACCTAGGAGGATTACCTTAGCAGCAACTTCCAAGGATTTGATATAGAGTTCGTTTCCTGGCTCCTACAAGCAAACAAAAGTACTCCGTGATACACAAACACAAACATGACAAAAGAAGTACCAGTGCCAGTACAAGAAACTGAGGAAATGCGAACATATATTAATTATTATTATAACTCTAGCAATAATATATACCCCATCAACAGCTTGTTGAAAGTAGAGAGTTGCTTTATCAAAGTAATCCCGAGCCTCGTCCAGGTCTGGAGTCAAAAATGCGTGAGACGTATAAGCATTCCCCAAGCACCAAACGGCATCAAATTTCATGGGATTAACCAACATTGCTTCCTCCAGCTTTGAAATTGCATCTGGATAGTAATATCAAGAAAATGAATTCAGGAGCCAAATATCTCACAATATCAAAAAACTCAATCTGTTCCAAATATTAACATAAATTAACCCCTTCTCTGAACATACACCAAATAATAATATACATTGAGGAAAAAAAAAAAAAGAGGATGCAATTAAAATATGGTTAGTATCAAAATAACTAAAACTCTTGCAATTGTTCCATTCCAATTAGGAAACGATCAGCTAGTAAGAACACACAGTACCTTCAATCATCTCCTTCGCCTCAGGGACATTCTGAAACTGAGACAACTCTAATAGAGCTCCTCCCCACCTAGTCAGGTTCTGCAAATAACGATGCGAAATTAAAGAATCACCTCATATTTCAATATAAATGGTAATAAATTAGAAAAAAAAAAAGACAGGTTCCGAATTGAATTCATATTCCTGACCATATCTCAGCAACAAAACAAGGCTATTTACAAAGAGAAAAGAAAAAAAAGAAGAAGAAGAAGATGCAGATGAAAGTAAGAATACGTACTTCGGCATCGCGAGGTTCCTTGTGATAGGTAGCTTCGGCAGTTTTGCGAGCGTGCTCGAAGAACAAGAGCCGATCGAAATCGCTCTGCATATCCATGATCACTGATCTAGGGTTTCGTCTGGACCGTACGGAAAGCTGGGACTGGAAGGAGAGCCTTTGAATTGAAGGTTAAAAGATGCCAATTGAATTTGACTGTGATGGTCCTGTGAGCAGTGTACAACAAACACTACGCTACACAACTAACACAAAGGACGAGGCGGTGGTTCCCTTCAAGGTAATGGTAAATCCGTTGAGCGTTTGGAGACATTTGTTTAGGGTTAGAATCGGTAATTCGTGTCCGACATAAACATCACACGACATGAAATAAACGTGTTTCAACTCACAAATTTTAAAATATTGACGAGTTTGTGTGAAGTCTCAAAAGCGCACATGACTATTTAATCGTGTTATGATGCGCTTAACAAACACAATTAAGGATGTTTATGGTAATTTACTAATTTTGACTCGAAAAACTAACTATGTCCATCTTCAAGCATTAGCAATTGACCTTACATTTTTTACATTGAAACACATGAAAATTCCACGTAACAATCGAGCATAACACAAATTTTAACCTGATTCGTGAATAAGTTGTTGCGCTTAACTAAACAACAAGATACAAAACGTAGTGACAAACCTAAAGGCTTCTAGGCATATAAAAGAGGAACGCATTTGGTGTCCATGGAAAGAAAAGGTTGAGAGATTGAAGCTCCATTTATCACAAGGGAGAAAATGTTAAGAACGGCGTCATTAAAAAAGAAGGTGTGAGATATTAGAGGTAGGGGTGTAAGCGGGTGGGTTACCCGCCCGTTAGACCATATTTTCAACCCAACCGCTCGCAAACGGATTAGCATTTTCTCAACCCACCCCGTCCGTTGGATCTTTGAAACGAGCAGATCATAAATTTTACAGGCTACGGGCGGATTAGCGGGCCACCTGCAATCCGGAAACTGTCTTGGGCTTAAGCCCAATTTCAACATAATAGAGAAACAGCTCATTCAAAAAATTACTAAAAGTTTGTATTTCATTCATGTTTTCATCCTGAAATACAACTAAAGAGTACAAAAGTCATTCGTACTAACCTATTTTGAGTGAAAAAACCATTAGAAAAAGATCACTTCACTTAGCCATATGGCCTAACAAGGTGGTCCTAGCCTAATGATGAAAAAAAACACTCCTAAGTTAATGGTATGACTTATAACTCTATGCAAAATTTCAAACAATTACATAAAATCATTGTTCAAGGAGAAGAAATAGTATTACAAATCATAAACCAGTACATCAGATTCACAAGTACAAGTCAACAAGTCATCACAAATTCCGTTCTCCTCATGCCAAGTCTCCAATGACATTGTCATCCAAGTCTCCATCATTTGCTGTAAACTTCAAATTCAAATCTGTCAAGTATTTACAAATTACAAGTGACAAGTTAGTAATTAAAAGAGCAATTGGATTTGACTACAACTAGTACACTAAAACAGTAAGTAAATTTTTAAAACATAAGAAAACAACAACTAGTACCTTCATCTAAATCTTCAATTGTGTTGAGGTAGCTACCAAGTGCAATTGGATTTGACTCAGATTTGATCCAATCTTGAGTACAAACCAATGCTTCAACAGTCGAGGTAAGCAAACAACTTCAGTAGTCATTTAGCACCCTACCACCAATGCTAAATGCAAATTTT
>JAYMTK010001512.1:0-16148 GCA_036897405.1 Pelargonium myrrhifolium | reverse complement strand
AAAGAATTTAACAAAATTTACTTATATTACATATAATTAATTTGTGACAAGTATTTATAACCCGTGCAACGCACGGGATCTTAAACTAGTATATAAATATAACATTTCAAATTTTAAATTTCGCGTGACGAGTTCCCGTGCAGTCTAAAGTGAATTACAGTTCAAAAATCATTAATATCTCGCATATGGACTATTGGTGTGTGAGTGGGCATATGCTCACAGTCCCACACACATAAATACAACCAACTTTGATTACCCAAAATTTCCACCGACGCCGAGATTTTGTGCTGTAAGCGTTTGGTCGGGATCGCCGGTGATATGGCGTCGTCCGGCGTCGGAAGATACATGTCCTACTCTCCCTCTCCGTCCACCGCTCCTCACTCCCCCCACCTCTCCACCCTCCGCTCCTCCGCCCTCGTCGCCGAGCAAGAGAAGTAAGCCCTCTTAAAACCCTTCTTTCTCTGCTCAATTCTCCATGATCTGTTCGAATCTCAGCTCTCCTCCTCCGAGTACTAAGATCTCGGGTGATAGATTCTCCTCCTCCTGTCTGTTTTATGTTCCTTGGGAGATTTAATCCTGTTTACTCAAGTGCTGAGTGCGTGACGTGATTGTTCTTATACGAAGATCTGATTTTCTTGCTCAGATCAATTTTGTTCGATTCATGGATGGTAGTTGGTTTGCAGACTTTTTTAAGATTAGATTGATCTTTCTTTTTTTCCTGAAGAAGATGATCGTGTTGGTGAAATATCTGTGTTGTACATCTGATACTTAGAGCTGTGTTTGTATTATTCTTTGTTCAATCCAACGCGTTTTTTTGTGGTAGAGATCATATTTGACTCCTGCTACTGCCATTTTGGTGAGATTCAATTGTGTTCTGCTAGTTGTTGGACTTTACGATCTTCGATCTGGAGTTGGACAATGAAAATGGTGGATTTGAAGCTTCTTATTAGTTTGTGTTTTTCAATTTGTTGGTTGTTACATCTCGACACCATGTGTGGTTGGATCACTTAGGTTTTGTGTGGTTCAAGATCCAAACATCTTTACAGATCATACTGAACTTGTAGATTCCATGCTTTTTGTGGCTGCACAGTTAATTGTAGAATGTCTAAGACATTAGTATGTTAACTTGGTACTCTTATTTTTGTTGGCAGGTATCTCTCTGAGTTACTAGCAGAGCGTCACAAGCTAAGTCCGTTTGTTCCAATACTCCCAAATTGCTATCGGTTGTTGAATCAGGGTGAGTTTTGGAGATGAATTGTTGTGTATGCTTGTAAAATCATTATGTGCATGGGGTTCAACAAGAAGTTGCCAGTATTTGCAGTTTTATTTGTTAAGAGTAACCAATCAGCAAACACATGACCAAAAGTTGAGAGTTAACTGCTGACTTTCCAAATACATAACTACAAATGGTAAATAGGGACTGATTAATCTGCACCATACTGGTGGTTATACTTCAACCAATACCATTCGATTGGGTGGAACTTGTATCAATGAACTGGACAAAAATTTTCTAGTGCTCACTGCTGTTGGGACTTACATTCAAAACACACCACTTAATGCCATGGAACTTTAATCAACAAACTGCAGAAAAGGATGCTTGAAGTTTAGTTCATTGTTATGGCTTACATGACTGAACAACCTTACAACAGACAAAAATGAGTAAAAATCAATTATATCAGTCTTTTACATTTATAACTATCTAGGTCTTGATACTAATGATTTCTAATTCTCTAAATTTTGTTTCCCTTTTATGTGTTATCTTCTAGAATTTCGTATTCACTTCTTATGACAAGAATAATGAATTGGTATAGGTTGGTGTTTCCATCCATAGGATATAGATTGAAGGTCATGTGTTAGTATTGTGTGAGTGTGCTGAATCTGAGGGGCTCATTGACTTATCATTGGTTACTTCATTTCTCGTATTGAAATTTTTGACACCCACCTTGCCATACACATACAATGACCGAATTGCTTTGCAAATAATTATGTTGGCTAACATTGACTATTTTTCCTAGGTACCAACAAATATTCATGAACTTTTCTGTTGTTTTAGAGTTTGAATATTACTTTTGCAAAAATAGATGGAATGTATTTATTGATATTATTATCAATGAACAACCTTGGGTTCTCACAGGTTGTTGTCTGGAATTGAAAGTCTTAGATTTGTTGCTTCTCAGTCAAGGATAAAAGAAAATGCTCAGTAGTTCGACAAATTTCCATTGATATAGCCAACTATTATGATAAAAGTTTGGCAGTTTATTTATATGGTTAAATTGAAGTGGGGCTTGAAATATTGTTGCTGATTATATTACAATCAGATGAGCATTCTGATAGTAGATTCTGGATTTGCTTGCCTATGATTTATAAGAAGGATTGCAATGATTTGAGTTGTATTTAACTGGTTCACTTGCATACCGGTAAATGTTAAGCATTGGAAGTATCAAAAAGATGCTTTGACATAATAATAAAATTTATGTGATACTCGGGAATTTTTATTTTGGAGATTGGTTCTTTATTTTGCTTTATGAGAATTACTCTATTGCTGGGAGATGATGATATTGTGAATTGATGGAAGGGCATAAATGTCATTTCATATACACTTTGTAAAAGAGAAGAAATAGTTGAAAGACCCTTGGAGTGTGTAGTTATATGAATACCCTCAATAGATGATGTGTCTACTATTTTGCATTTATCTCTATGCATATAGAGAGAGTTATTATGCGAGAATAATCAGGTGTTAGGTGTATATGTTTTCTGATCTTTTTTTTAGATTCTTCATTATTCATTTTACCTTTGTTGGTTTTGAGAAGTTCAATTTTGGATTAAAAAAAAAAGAATCCCAGAACTTGCATCTTATCAACCAGAGAACAAGTAACAAAATCAATTTGTACATATGCCCTTTATCATGGGGCTTAGGGATGAAGTTTGTCAATGGTGGGTTTCATACCATCATTCTATTTTAAAGCATGTTTTATTACTTGAACTGAGATGCTGGTAGAAACTGTTAGGTTTACTGATTGTTTCGTTGGATATTAGTGTCTACCACCTGGCTGTGATCTAATAACTTTTGGGGGTTGTTGGATCTTAGAGTTACAAGGATGAGTTATCCACAAGGATTTATTTTTTCTATCAGCTGGAGAACAAAGCTTACTTAACAACGTTTGCCAATATCTTTTTTGATCATATGACTACATGTAGCATCTGATTGATGTTGCGAAGTTTTTGGGACAGTTAAGTTCCCTTCTGTCAGTGGTTTAGAGCTCCAAAAAGCTGCTAAATGAACTTGAGACTATTTTTCTTAGAGGATATTTATATGTATTGTATATATGTATTTTGCTTTCAACCAAGGATGAAATGGGTTGTAGAATATCATGACGGTGATATTTTTCCTGAGAGAAAAGATCCTTGTCCTCTTTTTTAGTATTTAGTTGTCTCATATTTAATGGAATTTTAATATCTTGTTCTTTGGGTTTGGAATTGGTCGCTTATCTTTATTCAGCTTTATCCTTATCAGTAGGGACCGTATCTTTTATGCATCCCATCAATTTATTAATTTTTGTTTTAAATAGTTTGAGGCCATTATTGAGGTATAATTCTTAGTAAATATTTAAGTGGCTGGAGGTAGTTAGTTGTTTCTTGGAAATTTCAGATTGAAGGACATTTAAGACGTCTCTGTATCCACTTACTTGGATGAAGGTTCTTTTAAGTTCTAGATTTTGCCACCTTGTTACCTATACCAGATATTCTTACTTATACATGTTAACTATTAGCAATTTATCATGTATGATATATACAATTTTAACAATCAAATTAACCCGTTAGGGTGTGCTGTAATATTTAATATCTTTAATTATCTGCTTATCTAACAATAAACTTCTTAACTACCTTTCCTTTCACTCACATAACAGGGTACAGTCTCCAGAAAGGTTGAATTTATTTTATTGGCGAACCATTGATTTTAACTAGCAGAGTTAACAATCCCTGATATCTGTTCATTTTGTCGCCACTGCTAACCTTTTAACAATGCTGACTGGTACATCTTGTTCTTGAAAATTGACATTTTTGGAGCAGAAATATTGCGTGTAACCACACTGTTGGAGAACGCATCAATTTTAGGTCAAAGTGGGCTTGAACATGCTAGCCCCCTGGCTTCTGGAGGATTATTTTCAAATGGAGGAGCTGATGTGAATGGATGGGCATCACGGTTTCAATCAGAAGTACGGGTGCTAACTATTAACATAACCTCTTTTTTCCAGCTAATTTTACTGTTATTTTGAAATATTCCTGACAGTCTTGTACATATCGTGCTAACTTGTAACTTTTGTTTGAGCGCTTGTAATTTCAATTGCCAATTTTGTTATGACAGGCAGGGTGAGACTAATATCAACAAGCCACGGAAAATATTTTTATGTTTTCAAATTCTATTATTCTATTGTCAAGGCAAACTGAATATATATACTTAACCTAGTGATGGTGTGAATCAGCTAGGAAAGAAGCCCTAACTGCACAGTATCAATCAAGGGGTTTGTCTAATATGTAGAGTGCTGAGGCAATGACTCCTTTTCTGTAGTGGCAATCTTCACTGACCATTTGATATATATAGTTTCTATCCCAAGAGTAACTTTGTGGTAACATTTAACTGATCCACAGACTGAAATGCTCATTTTTAGTTTTGCTGCTGAAACTGACGGTCAGATGCCAATCACTTCTGTAGAATATTAGCTTTCTAGTCCTTGCTAATTGCATCGAACAATTTCATTCCACATGTAGTGTCTTCTATGACAGTTTTGCATCAACCCATGTTTTGCTTTGCAATTTTGTACATGGGACACTGTTATTCTTATATATTTGTATTGCATTTTGATGCTTTATCCATCATTTCTCACAGTATACATGGCTTTTTATTTTAAGAATCTGAGAAAAACCTGAGGTTTGAAGTTCCACGTTATCTCGTACTTCCATATACAGCGGGATAGGTTTGTTTATTTGTTATTTAGCTAACAACTTTTGGGATTGTATGCAGTTGTCCAGTTTATTGCAGCCTTCATCAGCACAAAACTGGCTGAGTTCTCAAGGTACCTCATCCGGTCTTATTGTTAAGAGAACGATGAGGGTGGATATTCCCGTTGACAAATTTCCTAATGTATGATTACAGTGTTCCTCTTGTGATTTCCATCACTTTTCCTTTGCAGTGTCTATAACCTTTATTTTATTATGCAGTATAACTTTGTTGGACGCCTCCTAGGACCCAGGGGGAACTCTCTTAAACGAGTAGAAGCAAGTACAGATTGTCGAGTTTTGATCAGAGGGCGTGGGAGCATCAAGGATCCAGCTAGGGTAATGATGAGATAATCTTTTGTTCATTGATTATTTAGCATATATCATGTTGCTGTATTTGAAAAAAGGTCCTTATAACCATTCCTATACTAAGTTCTAACATGCACAAAGTTGTTATAGCCTAGATATCAGATGCGAAATTATGGTTTTGTTAAAATATATAAATTGATGCCTTATTTAACTTTATAACAAGGCAAATCCTGCGCAAAACTGTGGAATTGAACAATAGCTTGGCATCTAAATAGTGAAGATAGGATGCGCTTTGCTTTTTCATAGAGAACCATATAAAATTTATCTCTGGTTTTGAGGTCCTGCAGAATTTGCAGGAATCTTAAAGAGTTCTTTAGTTTGCAATTAATTTCACTTCCTTTTTGGTGAAGTAGATTTTTGTTTTATATAACGCAACTATTTATATTTGCTACGTGTGTTCCTAAATCAGCATAAATTGTTTATGTTGCTGAGTAAATTGGATAATCATTGTTTCCTTGTTTCCTCTCTTATTAAAATACTAATCTTAGTTTTTGTTAATGCTATTATATGTTTTAAAGGAAGAAATGATGAGAGGGAAACCGGGGTATGAACATCTGAATGAACCTCTCCATATTCTAGTTGAGGCAGAACTACCAATTGAAATAGTTGATACTTGCCTAATGCAAGCTCGTGAAATACTTGAAGATTTGCTGAAGCCAGTGGTAACATTCAGCTAACTCTTGAACATATACATATACTTGGCAAACAACATTAGCTTCATTCTCTGAAACATTTGTGTAACATGGTTTTCTTGCTCTTTTGTTCAGGAAGAATCTCACGATTTATACAAGAAACAACAGCTTCGAGAGCTAGCTATGCTTAATGGAACACTAAGAGAGGAAGGTTCTCCCATGTCTGGTTCTCTGTCGCCCTTCAACAACAGTCTTGGTATGAAGAGGGCCAAGACAAGGGGGTAGTGAATTTTACTCTTTGAGTCGGGTTTTTGGAGCTTGCGTATTAGTTTTTGCCCTGCCACAGGCTTTGTCCGCCAAAGCGTTCCTGCAACAGCCCACCAGGGCCCTGGCCCTGGCACTGGCGTGTGTTCTCTTCAGTTGGATGGAGGGGAGGTCTAGATGCGGTATGGTATTGGTGTAGTAAGGGTTTGAAGGTATTTATTGCTTTTGTATGTCGGGTTTAGACAGTTTGGTCTCCAAGTGTGTCCTTGTATTATTATTATTATTATTATAAGATTGTGATGACAGTTTTGATAGTGATTGAGAAAGTTAATCTTATGGTTTGTTTGTATACAGAAAGTGAGGCAAACAATGGTGTCACTTAGATTTGGGTTGGAGTTGGAGTTGAGTGCTTTGTACTATTAAGTATGTATAGATTTGTGAAGAGTCAATTCTTTATTGTCTCATATAAATTGTAATTGTCTTTTTTTGCTTTGCTATTCATAAACTAAAACATTCGGTTGTACGGTTGAATCAGTATTTACATTACAAACCAAAAAAGATACTATGATGATTTGATCATGTACACAATTATTGGAAATGATGCAGGAACGAGAACAGCTAAGTTGACAGCTCTTGTGAGAAATACACAATATTTAGTGTAAACCTAAAGCTCGTCAATTAATTGTCTTCTTCTTCTTCGTGTTACTCGTTGTCATCAATCCCAACCCATCGGATGAATGCAAATAGGTATTCCTTGAAGTTCACCATTCCATTTTTATCCCAATCCATCTCCTCTGTAATAGTAGGTAGTAGTGAAACAAAACATCTAAACAATATCTATCCATAAAATGTTAGGAAAGAAATAACTGACCAAATCTTTTCATGGCTATTCGGGCAGAAGAGCGATCCCCCGATGTAGTTTCGTTTATGGCTTGGACCATCTCGCTCTTGCTCACATAACCGTCCTTGTTCTTGTCCAAGAAAACAAAAGCATCTACAAGTATCTCCAATGTCAGCTGCAAATTTGGCATCCATGAATTGGATACAGATTTTGCAGTAGTTGGATCCTGCTTGAGAAGGTGAGCAAGGCAGAGAAGTACAACAAACTCATTGAAGTTGATTACCATATCCTCATTAATATCACATGCCTCGAACAGATCATTGATTCCCAGTTCCTCCTCTGTGAAACAAATTTCCAGCTTGTTGAAACACCCTCTAAGCTCTTGGCGATCTATAGCTCCATTCTTGTCCTCGTCTGTCACAAAATAAATAATCAACAAAAATGAAGACTATATATATAGGAATAGGAGACATTAATTGTGTACTGTACCGAATTGGTCAAAAATGGTTTTGCATTTTCTAAAGCTGTGGTCAATTTTAGGGAATTTCAAGATAACGCTGTCGAAGGATTTCATGGAACTTCCTAAAACTGCCCTTCGCTGCATTGCTTCCACCATTTTGACCTCAAGCTTTGTTTCTGCTTTTGTGGGTGACTCAGGTTTTGCCGCTACACCTCCCATTGGTATGGTATGTGTGTATTTAAACTGAACTAAATTGAATACAAGAAAAAGAAACAAAAAAGAGATCGAAAAATCTAACCAGAAACAATCTGTTGCTATATATGCAATTGAAAGAGATGAAGTTTGTTGAGAAGCAAAGTAGTAGTAGTATTATTATGCTATGCAGATCAGTCCAAACCAAGAAATGTGGTGGTAGCGTCGTGCAACATGGTATTAAAATACTACTGTATTAAATATTATAGACACACCACTAGGCACTAACTAATCTATTATTCGTTGACTTTTACAAATACATACATAGTATATAGTATTCAAATCTTAGTGCCGGACCATCTTCTTCACACTTCACTCCTCCTTTGTCTCATCTGCTTTATCTAATTAGTGTTTGTTTGGGGGAGGCACAAGGAAATACAGACAACTTTTGGTGGAATACTTATTTGATTTGAAATTAATTGTAAAAGTAGTTTGGAAATTATTTTGAGATTGCATATTTTTTATAAAATATGAATAACATGTTATAACAAATATATTGATGCTACACGAAAATTCACAAATTGTAGGACGAATAAAATGCGACACGTAGTGTCCGAGCGTCACGTCACTTCCTTCAACGAGCGTCACTTTAGTGATTCAATTGAGTCGAAAATTTTCAAGAAACACACATTCGGCAGTTTAGGGTGGAAGACAGAATCAGATCAAGCCAAGACGAATCACGGTCTCAAGTATAAGGCGTGGGTGCACCTCTCCTTCGCGGGCTTGGGAAAGCTCCAACTTGGATTTGGAGCTCTCCTCATCATGCCACCGATGTCACGGCACAGGTGGCATGATGCCTCCAAATCCGTTGTTGGAATCTCCTTATGTCACTCAAACCACGGTACGGGTAGCTCATGCCACGATGCAAGTGGCCTGAGGAGATCTCCTAAGGCGTATTTGGAGCCTCATGCCACCCATGTCGTGGCACAAGCGGCCTAAGGAGGCCTCCAAATATGCTTTGGATATCTCCTCAACTCACCAAGGGATCCTCCTACTCCCAAGAGCTCCTCCTACTACCAAGGCCTCCTTAGGGTAGCACAACGCCAAAGAGCACGTCCAACCTCCAAGGGGCACATCTAGACGCCAAAGAGCACGTCCAGCCTCCAAGGAGCATCTCCAATCTCCAAGAAGCACCTCAAGGCTTCAAGGAGCACCTTAGCCCTTCGAAGTACCAAGTCTCCGCATAGCACGTCGGGGTCATCCCTAAAGCGAGTAAGCTCTAAGGAGCATGCATGTTCCCGTGGCAAAGGACACTAGGCTATTATGACTAGGCAAAGCTCTCCTCCATGTGACCTAGCTAAGGCTCATTGACACTGCACACCTCTGCTAAACAAGCCTTCAAGCCTCTCCGCCTTATCCGAGGACCTCTAAAATCATTAAGCTTCGGTACGAGCACCACGAAACTACACAGTACACCAATGGTCCTAGAAAGGTCTCTGCCTTGCTAGATCACCTTCGAGGCATTACCAGCAAGTCACAACATCATCATCTTATGCTCTTGGAACCTAAGGACACTACTGTGCACAGTAAAGGCTCCTAAGGGCTTCGAAAAGTTGCCCAAACACGCGAGGCACATGCACAACCTCCTGATACATCCCAATGCGCCCGAGCAGCGCACTTGGGGGGGGGGGGGGGAAAAGCCCCAAATCACAAATGTGCCCAAGATGGGGCTCCATACATCTGACAACCAATCATACGCTGACACATGGTAGTAAGGTTACTATAAATGCCTCTCTTGGTAAGAGAGAGGGATCCTATTCTGATTCTGATTTTCATTCTCTTAATTATTACACATTCTTCCCTTACCTTTCTCTATCTAGAAAAGCTCTCCAACTTTCTTGTAATTTCGGCAGATATCTTACTCTCACACCTGAGGCGGTGTCCCGGAACCAATTCGGTGGTTATCGTTCTTTAGTGTATTACTTTGTAGGACACAGATTAGAGACGAGGTGTGACCCGTTCCCTAAGCTTGGATTGGAGAATTGGGATATGGACTTGTACAATTTAAATTTAGACATCGGACATTTAGTGGAACCCAATCTACATAGACAAGACGACATCCTGACGAGGAGATCGCTTGTCCCTAGTTGCACGATAAGAGGGCGATATCTTCTTAAGGTCAGCTCTACTTGATAGGGCGATCTGTGAGTTCGTTTCAGTCTGTTATTTTGTTTTAACTTTTCTTATTTTCTGTTTTTATTTTTAATTCCGTATCTGTTTGTTCGCTTTCTGTGTTTTGCGTTCATATATGTTTTCTTTTCTTATTCTCTTTTGTTCCTTTATCTCTTGTTCAATTGTGGTTTTCAAAAATCCTTATTTCCCTAAATCTTGTTCTCTAAATCTTGCTTTCTAAAACTTGTTTTCTAAAAATTTGTTTTCTAAAACTTATTTTCCAAAACCCGTTTTCTAAATCTTGTTTTCCAAAACTTGTCTTCTAAAACTTGTTTTTGAAAACTCGTTTTCACGTGTCTTAGTTTTTTCATTTATTTGTTCGTTTATTTGCTTTTATTGCAATTACTTAATTTAGTATATTGCATGTGTGTTTTGGTGAATTCGGAATCATCACTTTTTTCATAATTCACTAAAACATAAATTTAGTAAAACGTTAAAACAATTGTGTGTGCGCCCTTAATTTGGACATTTCGTGTTTGCTCCCTTAATAAAATAAAGACAATAGAATCACACGACACGTGTGTTTGTGTCGTGCTAAAATTTTAATTATCAAACGAGTTGAATAACACGACATAGACACGATCCATTTATAAGCAGGTTGATACGAATTGACAAGGTGAACACATTTGAATAATTTAGTTCAAAATCACACGACATGATCCAATATATTTGACCCGTTTAATTTATACGGATAGTTTTATATTTTTGTCCTTAAATTAGTGTATCAATAAACACGTTATACTCATTATTTATTAATTATACAAGCTAGGGTTAACGATGTTTCATTTTAATAATTGTATTAATTTAATTATTTACGTGGATTTCATTTAAGAATTTGAAATTGAGTCACAATAATAAAGTGATTTTTAGTTTTGAGTTCCTTGCTGACGTGATGAAGAAAAAGATACATATATGACATGTAGGGACTCAATTTGAGTCACTATAACGTGGATGCTCTGATGCGGAAGCCCTAAATAGGTAATGGAAGAAAGTTGCTCCCACCCCAACCGACAAAAACATTAAAATAATTAAATCACTCTATGCATCCTCATGAGTCTCTCTGTACGTACCATAAATAACTAATTAATTGTTGCACTTACTCTCTCCTGCGCCACTCGATCAAATACCATATATACAGAAGTGGTTTTCAATTCTGAACAAGAATTACTCCACTCCTCCAACCACAATTAGTGTATATTTCAGCTAGCAATCAATTCAAAACCATACCTCCAATTCCAATCTCACCTAATAATAATAATTGCTTCAGCTTCTGCTCCATCTATTTGATGCGTGAGTTAAAGCAATATATATATATATATATGTAATGTAAATGCATGCCCCTCTAATTTAATTACACGTCATATTAATTAATTCCTCTTAATTAATATTTGACTATATATACCCTATCGTTTATAATCATCAAACTGTTATGGGCCGATGTGGTTCTGTTAGTCTGATTCGTTCATGGCGGATTTGAGTTGAAGACAAAGATGCATGTGTTTTGTATTTGTAGTAGTGTTTGAACCTAAATAAATTAAATATATAGATCATTTATTTATTGTTGATGATGATGAGTAGAACTCCACAATATATAAAACAATCTGATAATTTAGTTTGAAATTTTTATTTTGATGTAAGGTTGGGGCTACAGAAAGCAGTTTATTAACTGACGAATGAGATATACCTTCTCAGAGGTGGTGGGCTTTATGTACAATTTTAATTTTTAACAACTCCTAGTCCTTGATGAGATCGAATGTATCGACCACCAATAAAGCCAAAATATTGCAGATTTCAATATCCAACATTTGTTTTCTTGAATTTGTTGATCTTAGGATCAGACGCAAAATTTATGGCTTTGATCCCACTTTTTGTGAAACATGATCAACCAACACTTACTTCGCCAACTCTAATTTTGTTTTCTGTCTTGTGGAAAATTTTCTCACGATGAAAGTATGAAAACACAAAATAAATAATCAAGAAAAATTCAATCACACAAACACAAAAATATTTACATGCATGGTTCGGCTTAATTGTTTATGTCCATGAGTTGTACTCCACAATTCTTTATTGGATTATAAAATCTACTCAAGTACAAGAAAGCTTAAACTTTAAAATTGATCTAGAATAATATCAAAAAAAAAATAATAATAATCTATATAAAATTCTAACGTCTTCTCACTTCGTTCTACTTTTTCCAACATCAGGTTGTATAATCTCAACACATAGCGAGGTGCAACACAGTATGATTCCCCATTTTGGATTGGTCCTTATACTCAAGATTGGCCGAGTTGTCCCACACACCTATTTGATGGTGGTTTCTCTTGAAATTCTTCGAAGGTACGCTCCAAAATTGGAATATTTGCAAATCTTCCATGGATCCATTTGACATAGTTCTCTACTAATATTGGCCATCGGCATTTATGATTTTTTTTTCCAATAATATCACTATGTTTTATCATATTTGTAGTTCTATTCGACTCAAGTTTAGATTAAACCGAATTATACATTCCCACGTTCAAAAACTAAGACACTATCTTAGTGGCTATTGTTTTTAATTTATAGTTTATATAATGGTTAATGGATCACTTTGCTATGAACTCATTTTTTGCTTTTGAAAAGTGTGGAAAAAATCCCATGAAAATGTTAGAGATTCAACTCAACAAAAGCTCAAACTGATAGTTATAGTCATTGATTCTGAATCAACTCTGATACCTACATATAATGACTTGGACTTCCTACTACTAAAATGTCAATTTTGTTGCTTCCACCATTACATTTAGATCATTCTCTATATATATTTCCTATATTGGACATCACCTCTCCAACAAAAATCAAACTTAACCCACCATTTCTTCATTATTTAATAGTAGTCTTCGATAATAAATCACTCAAGAGTCGAGACAATGAGCGGAAGCATCATTTTGTTGTTGTCGTTGCGGGTCTCCCAAACGATAATATCTAACCATTTAAAACTATTTAAATTTGTATATAATATATCCGAACCACTTTACAACTTTATAGGCAACTCTGGGGACTTTAATAACTTTTAATAAGAGCATTTCATATTTGAATTGAAATTTGTATTTAATATATATTTGGTTGGACGCTACCCCTACTTAAAATGTGTCGTTGGTTGTAAATGCCCTAATTGTTGATATTTTGATTAGGTTATAGATGATTTATGTTATCAATATTCAGAGGCAAAAACAGCATTGGAGATAAAAGATTAGCTCATGGACGCAATTGAAACCATATCTCTCTCACAGCGCCATGAGAGGCGCGGGTCAGTCAATTTCGACACTTTAATTAGTTTCAACCAATTAAATTTTAGATATTTATGAGAAGTAGTATGTTCTTTATACCAATATTCAATTGAGATTAAAGGACCAGAAAAATAAACGAGACATCACCAGTTTTGATACATGAACTTTCACCAATTTACCAAATTTTACGCAGATAGATACATGAACTTTCACCAAATGTACAAATAGGCTCAATTGATCAAACTTTATACAAATAGATACATAAACTTTCACCAAATGTACAAATAGGCTCAATTGATCAATTGAGCCTATTTGTACATTTGGTGAATGTATCTATTTGTATAAAGTTTGATCAATTGGGTCTATTTGTACATTTGGTGAAAGTTCATGTATGTATCTGTATAAAGTTTAGTCAATTGGGTCTATTTGTCACCTTTAAATTAAATAATTAATATTACTAATGGTACACGAACTTCACCTTCATACATTATTTGATACATGAAATTAAGAAAGTCAATTTAGTACATAAATTTTTACAAATTAATACACAGATGGATCGAATTAAATACTTTCCACGATGAAATACAGTTAAATAATAATACACGAAAAATGTTGTCTCTTTTTGTTTCACTGCCTCTTGATACTGTTCTGAGGCATGAGGTGAACGCAAACATGTATTCATGAGCTGCCACCAAACTCCTTAATAAGATTTCTCGGACAAACACCAACGTTTCTACTTTTAACAAATACATACACATAAATTTTTCATAATACCTTTTATGCATAATTGTCTTTTTTTTTGTCTTATATGGAAGATAAAGATTTTTAAGCATAACTTAAAAAATAGTGTGCTAATAATGATGAGTTTAATGTTTTTATCTAAGGGTAAAAAAGTCATTTAACATTTTTCCTTAATATTTGTGAAAACTCTAAAACGACACTTATTTTAAAAAAGAGGTAGTATTTGTTTGTTTGTTTTACTCTCTCTGTCCCAAAATATGTGTTCTCCTTTATATTTTGAAAATTATTAAGGAGAAGTTACTTAGTGCGGTATTATTACGTTTAAAATCTCATGGACATGTGTTCTAACAAATTCAATGGATACTACTAACTAAATTTTCATATGAATGTTATTGGTAATTCATGTTATAACTAACTTCGTAAAAAGAAAGAAAACACTGATTTTGTGACAAAAAACAAGACACTCATTTTGAGACAAATAAAGTATTATTTTTGTCTCTGACGATGTCTTTAGATAAACCATTCGATACTAATCGCTAAAAGTAATTCTCAAATTGTATAAAGAGAACTTCTACCGATCGAACGGTGTTTTTAGATCCATACAATCCAAACTTAAAATCTCTTATTAAATGACTAGACATATATATGGGTTAATTACACAAGACACCCATATTATATGAAGTATTACACGAGACACCCTAAACTATGTTTGATGACTTTAGACTACCCTAAAGTTTGCAAGACTCATTTCGTCAGTTATATTTAACAGAAAATGACACTATTTGATCATGTGTTGGGCACATGATCAATTTAATTTTGAAATCCCCAAAATGCCATCACCTACCCTTCTTCTTCAACCTAACGTCGCCGGAAAACCCATAACCTTGCCGGAAACTTCATAGGCTCACCGGAAAATTCATAAACCTACCGTAAAATTCATTTATTGGCCGGAAAATTCATGAACTCAGCGGAAATTTCAAATTTATGATTTATTTTTTGTTCAAAATCTCAAGTATTTCTTTAATTTTTCCTTAAATTTCTCATTCGTTATGTGTGTTCTAATTTGATTAGTTATAACAATTGATTTAACAAGTTTGTCTGTACAATGGAATTGAAAAATCAAATCCATTTCATCAAACCAAATACAATTCAATGAATTCATCAAACCAAATACAAATAAATTACATATTTAGTGAACCATTTTTCAGATCTAATGTCAATAAAACTAAACCCTAACTTACAATGAAACTAAAGTGTCGGATCTGCTCTCCGGCGACCACGGCCACGGCGAGGCCAACCACGAGCCACGATGATGGCAAGGTAAAGTGACGGTGACAACGAGATCCGAGTCACGACCATATCTAGTTCCGACGAAAAGGAAGTTCGGTAGAGGTCTAAGGCCGGTGGTGGTGGTGGCGGCTTTCATGGTTGAGAGAATGAGAGGCTGTGAAATGGATAGGGAACGAGAGGTTATGAAATCACTGAAATGGATAGAGAAGGAGAATGATTTGAGATCAAATCTGATCTCAAATCTTTTTTTATATATATAATTTAAATATGATTTTGGTATTTTAAGGTTTAAAGAATAGTATTTTGGTCATTTCAAGTGATTTTTAACCTTCTAACTGGAGGAATGACTCTTGCAAACTTCAAGGTAGTCTAAAATCATCAAACATAGTTTAGGGGTGCCTTGTGTAATTACCCCATATATATTTCACTTTGCCTTTTGTCATTTCCATTCATGCTCCTTTTTATTTTATTGTAAAGGATAAAGTACCAGTTGGTTCTTGTACTATCCAAAATGGACCAAAATGGTTATGTACTTCATTTTGATACAAAATAATCCCCGCAGTGTCCAAAAGTGGACCGAAATGGTCCATCCGTCCAAATCTGTCAAATTTGACTGTCTAAGTGTCCTACATGGATTTTTTTTTCATTTTTGAATTTTTTTAATTCACAAAATTTTCACCCACCTCCACCTCACATTCACTTCCATTTCACCTCCACCTCACCATCTTCTTCCTCTTTCTCTCACAACCACAGTAACACTCAAACCCTAAAATCTCCACCTTCTCTTCCTTACTTCATCAAATCTTCAATATTTTCTTATGGATTTCTTCAATTTATACTCCAAATTCACATTCCAACCTTAAAAA
>JAYMTK010001511.1:0-16157 GCA_036897405.1 Pelargonium myrrhifolium | reverse complement strand
GGACGGAGGGACCAAATGGGTTCATTTTTGGATACTGCGGGGACTATTTTTTAACAAAATAAAGTACAGAGACCATTCTGATCCATTTTGGATAGTACATGACTAAATAGAGACTTTTTCCTAAATTAAATAACACAATTCAAAAACTTAAATATAGATTGAAAATGAAAAGAAAAGAAACAAAACGGACCTAAAAATTTAAGACAAATCCAATGCACCCAAATCAAAATGTGATTTGTACACAAATTAGTAACAAACTTCTCTCGTTTATTAATTTGTATTTTTCTTTTAAAAAAAGCAAGAGTAGTGTTTTTTTTTGGTACAAGCAAGAGTAGTGTTGATATAGTGAAGCAACCACATATGACTGTGACTCCCTATACTTTCAAATAAATTAAACAAGTAAACTACCATTTTACCCTCCTAAATGATTGACCCAAATTCCTTATACACCACGTTGCGTTGAATATGTAGTCGCATTGGGCGGACGGTTGGCGTCTCGGAGGGGCAGTTCCGTAGTTTTCAAAGTAAATAAAAGTTGTTTAAGCAGAAACCAAAACTCACAGTCAAAGCTTGAAGATGATGAACACGACAGAGGATGATTCCGTGTCGCATCCTAAATTCCCTCTAACCGATCAAATCCTACATATATTGGGACCATTTCGCTTTTATTTATCAATATATCTACACAATTTTCTCGTTTTTTTTATCGTCTTCTTTATTAAATCACTAGTTCCCAAAAAAATTGATTTACCAGGCAGTTTCTCGGATCATTTTGTTTAATGTTTTTTGATTCTTTGTCTTTAAATATTACCTCTTCCACTTGTAGTTTTTTTTTTTTTTTTTTTTTTTAATCTGGGCCATCTTTGAATTCACGATAGCATCGAAGGTGGGCTCCTATCGAAGGAACAGTAATGGCGGCTGTGGTGTCTTGGAGGGGCTGAATTGGTACTGCGTAATATATAAGAGTTGTTGGGTTATGTTCAGCTAACTGTAATATAATAAAGGGTTGGTTTTGGAGTTTGGTTTCTGGGTTTGTGGAGTGGTTGAAGATAAAAACTATGATTAACAAGGGGATTTCTGGAGAACTTGACATCCAAGTTTGTTCAGCTTCAGGTATTGCTTCTGTTTCTTGCTTAATCAATTCAGTTTTTCTTTTTTCTTTTTTTGGTTTCTTGTGGTTTGGTTTGTGTAAAGGAGCATGATGAGTGAATTGAAGTATTGTGCATTTATGCTTTCTTGTAGAAGATAATATTCCAGGCTTTGCTATGAAAGAGAACCCAATTACAAGAGATCATTTAAAATTCTGTAGAGGCTTGCGCAAAGCCAAGGTCTGTATTTTTTTACTACTTTTATAGTCTGCATGCTAGGTGTTTGATTTAAGTTCTCAATGAGTTTTGAGCTCTTTTGTAAATATAATTTGTGTTTTCAGATTGTCCCCAAGGGCTTGATATCACAGGGAGATTCAGTTCCTAAGGCGATGAAGAGGGTGGCAGAACATTGCAAAGCTACGGCATTCGTTGTAGGTTCAGACCCAGAAATAGACATCAGGTAAGCTCAAGGCTTTGAAGTATGTTTATCTTTTGTGTGCCTTTGGAGATCTCTATGTAATTATGCATAGAAATATATTTTCAGGGATTGGCTTTCACTTGCCAGACACTGTGGCAACAGGTCAGCAGCAAGTACTATTGTTCTGGCTGTTCACAAAGGGAAGGTGATCTTTAAAAGGCGTTCAATTTGGAGACCACGAGGTTTGGATCATAATCATGCGTAGAACTTGTTTGCATTGCTGTTGCATGATTCTAAATTCTCTCAGTTTCATATTTCAGGCTTCGAGCTAGAGCAGAGGCCTCAGGTTTATTTTTGTGAAATTGCTAAATCCGGAACCTCCAAAAAGGCGTCTAGAGATGACAGCTGGAGCTCCAGAAATGTATCTAGAAATGATATCAGGAACCCAGAAGATGAGAACCCCGGTCTTCAGAGTGACAACATGGAGAATTCACTTGTACGCTCAATTTCTGTTCTACGAAGAGAGCTTCCAGATTTGACTCTTGGTTGGCCCCTACGAAAAACCACTCCTACAAGCCAGGAAACTTTTAGGAAACCTGAAGATACAGAAACAGATGTGTCTGTGGTTCAGTGGGTAATGAGCTTACCTCGTCGGTCTAATTTGACATATCAACAAAACTTAGCTGATTTAAATGATTCTTTTAGTGGTGAAATTGGCAATTCAATTGCTGAGAAGCTAGAGATTGAAGGGAGTAAGCACCCTGTCATACAAAGTTCTACAGAAGAATCAGTAGCTAGAAGTTGGAATTTGAATGATGAGAGTTGTAGCCTTGTTGATGAAGATTCTTTGATTTCAGTTTCTACTATTCTTGAAGAATTACCACAATCAGCTCAAGGTTGCCCTCCATTTGGGGTAGCAGCTTCACAAATGCAGGATTCTATGAAAGATTCTTATAGTGACTGCCAAGATGAAGCTTCCTCAATTACAGTTTCTACTATTTTTGACGAATTGCCACAATCTGCAAAAGGCTGGCCTCTACTCCGGATAGGAGCTTCACAAACTCTGGGTTCTACTGAAGAATCTGAAACTATACACATGTCTGCAGACCAACAAGAAATGAATCAGCCTAGTCGATCAGCACCAATAACTCAGCAGTCCCCAAGAGATCTCACCTCCAATACTTCAGAGGATTCTCCTGATAGAAATATCAGTTGTCCGTGGATTAGGAGCAATGACAAATGTTCAACACCACCAAGAAAACTATCCAACGCGCTAGAGCTTCTCCTTGAAAGGTCATTTGCCTGCCGGTGGTTTAGCTATGAGGAGATGAAGAGAGCAACTTCTAAATTCTGCCCAGGTTCGATTTTTTTTTTTCTTTTCTTTCTTGCACATAGAACAGTGTTTGTTGTTTTAAGCATGAAAAACTTTATTTTATTTTTAAAATTTAGTTCCTCTCTAAATATATGTTTTCTCCAACAGCAAACCTGATCGGAGAGGGAGGATGTAGCAATGTCTACAAAGGGGTTCTTCCAAATGGCAAACTAGTTGCAGTAAAGATGTTAAAATCATACAAGGAAGCTTGGAATGACTTCTCCTTGGAAATCAGTATTCTTTCTTCCTCGACTCATAAACACATTACGCCTCTTATTGGCGTATGCATTGAAGATAACTATCTTATATCAGTTTATAAATACTTTCACAAAGGAAGTTTAGAAGAGAACCTGCATGGTAATTTCTCTTAATTTCTATTATCATAATTGTTATTCATTTGTTTATAGAAGTCAAATTAGCTTATGGGTATGTGACTGTTGTGCATCATGCAGGTGAGAAATCTATGTTGACATGGGATGCAAGGTTCAACGTGGCTGTTAAAGTTGCCGAGGCTTTAAATTACCTGCATAATGAATGTCCCCGTCCAGTTATTCATAGAGATGTGAAGTCTGCAAATATTCTTCTCTCCAATAAGTTTCAGCCTCAGGTATTACAACAAAAAAATTATTGCATTATGAGAGTGACTTTATGGTAGCTTAGCGTGAATGATTAACTTAGGCTAATATTTTGAGAGAATGGGCATTTTTCAAAAGTCCTGGATAAGTCCGTGCCTGGCCAAGCAGTGCATTATGAGAGTGACTTTATGGTAGCTTAGCTTGAATGATTAACCTAGGCTAATATTTTGAGAGAATGGGAATTTTTCAAAGTCCTGGATAAGTCCGTGCCTGGCCAAGCAGTGCAAATTTGCAACTTGTAAAGAGCAACATAAAATTCTTGAGTAAACATGATCTAAAAAGTTTTCAGAAGTCTGTTGTAGAAGCTTATCAGTTCATCAAGAAGTTTTATTTTGAAATCCATTGTGCTGATGCTGTTCTAATTTTATTCTGCAGTTATCTGATTTTGGGCTTGCTATATGGGGACCCACTGATTCAGCTTATTTGATAGACAATGATGTGGCGGGTACATTTGGATATATTGCTCCAGAATATTTCATGCATGGAAGGGTCAGTGATAAAATTGATGCGTACTCATATGGTGTGGTCCTTCTTGAGCTATTATCAGGAAAAAGGCCAATTGCTCCAAAGGCTCCCAATGGACAAGAGAGCTTAGTCAAGTGGGTATGTACTTTGTCTTTACATATTATCTTCAAGATCCCTCTTGCAATTTTTGCCTCATATGAATGAACTTTTGTACTGTCCTAGATGTATAACCATGTTTTATTTTATATTCCAGGCAAAACCATTACTAGAGACCAGTGATTTAAAAGAATTAATGGACTCAAAATTGAACGGGGACTTCGATGTTGTTCAAGTTCAAAGGATGGTTCTGGCAGCAAACCTCTGCATTAATCAGTCAGCTAGATTTCGTCCAAGCATGAGCCAGGTACTATAATGTAACTGTACATTTAGTCATATTTAATCCAAATTCCATTGAAATGAGGATATTATAGAATGACACTGTTTGTGGGAGGCTCAGCAATGAGTATAAGCACACAAATATATAGTATAATTTCTTAACCAAACCTTTAGTTCATCCCTGTCTTTGGCTAGCAATTCTGAAGTTAGAACCTGTGCTCAGAGAAGAGAACCAAATTTCCTGTTTGTCATCATTAGAGCCATTTTATCTTGTGCTCGTTTTTTGGTTCAGTAATGAATCCCAGACTATATATTCACATCATCTTAAAAAGTTGTTTTCCAAACTTTTGCACTTGCAATTCTATTGCTTCCCAAAATCAAACCAAGGTGGAGATGATGTGATTTTCATGTTCAACTGAAAATTTCATCTTCACAATCAGATAACGCTTACAAGATTTACGAGTGCTTGATTGTGGGATCTATGCTTCAAAGTTTGAATGAAGAAGAAAGCAGAACTCAAATATGTTGTTAGTACTAGAACATAGTACTAGAACAAAGTCTTAACATTTGTTTCATTGTTTAATATTTTATCTAGATACTAAAGCTGCTTGGAGGGGAGGAAGATGCCGTAGCCATGAGTAATGATTTGGAAGGATCAGATAACCATGATGACATCTTTTCAGAATTTGAGTGTCGACAACATCTTAGTGTTGCATTGCTACACTCTGGTGACGATAGCAGCACTTCACCTACCAGTGCGGGTATAACATCACCAAGGATAAGAGGAAAAAAGCGCCACCAATTAAAAGACTACTTGAAAGAACCACACTGATGAACATATTTTGAACCTAACCAAACCCTTCTTGCAATGAGATATCCTATAGCGTACAGGCTTGAAGATTAAACTAACATTATAGAGAAATTGTTTTATTCGTACCATTGTAATTGTAGCTGTAAATACTGGTGCAAATAATGAAATAAGATATTGAAAAAAAAATAAACTGTTCATTCTATCTTATAAATTAAGAATGGTCAGATATGCTATATTTTGGTGTTGCATCTCCTAAATTTGATGTGTACTGAATTGTGCAAGTCCAAGACTCACTTCTATGAATTTTGTCACCCAAATAAGGGCACAGACAACCATTCTGAGAATCATACATTAGCACAAGAAAACCCTACCAACCAATCTGCTTGTATCTGAAATGAGATTTCTTAATAATCATTAAAATATACATCCATTCTGAACAACAATCACTCGAGCTTTTATGTAATCCAATTGGCAAGGCAGCTAAAAAGAACCAAAGCCACAAACATTACAAATTGCTGTCAAAATTTCTTTTATATTACCACCCACTAAAACTGTACAAATTGTGAAGAATTATATAGAAAAAGAATATTAGAATGGAACTGTATAGGGCAAAGCATATATGTCAGCCTCAGGAAGGTGGTGAGCTCGCGGCCACAATGTGACACTTCCACTACTTACTACATTATTGTCAGTTCTACATCTTTTGGAGCTATTTCCATCTGTGCGCTTTGTCTCAAACAACCATTGATCATCACAATCATTCTGCTCACTGCATAGGGCAAGTGGAGCAAAATCATCAAACAAACAATACAGTTTTGCCAAGCGCTTCTCATCTTTATGAGGTTTGATTCCAACGGCAGATTCAGCTTGAGAATGTTTTTTGTCCTTCCCAGAAGATGAATGGAGCTTTTCTTCAACTGGAGTGACTTTCTTGATACCAGTATCATTCATCACATGATTGAAGCACTGTTCTTGATCAGGTACCTTCTGTTGGGCAACAGGGTATACCCTTCCAGATGTTGAGCACGGAGTGCCTTTCTTGATACCAGTATCCTTGATCATATGATTGAAGCTCTGTTTCTGATCAGGTACCTTCTGTTGGGAAACAGAGTAAACCCTTCCCGATGTTGAGCAAAGCTGCTCTTTGCTAGATGATACATCAGATTCTCTGTCTTTTTGCGACGGCAGCCGAATCCGAAGGATGTTCCCTGATGCGATAGTAACAAAATAGAGTTAAGTACAAGTACTCTAATAAGAACTCACTCACATTAGCAGTTATTACAATGGACACAAACTCACCATGAGTCTGGCTACCACTGGATGGTGAGCTGTGCCTCTTTCTCTTGTTACTGCTCCGAGTGCTATCGGACAAGTAGCAAGGGGTCTGTGAACCAATGGGCTGCTCATGTTCTTCTGTCAGACCACTCTTTTCGAGTTGTTCAGCTTCATCCTCCTTTTGCTTTCTAAGGTAGGGATCTTCCTTAAACTTGTCTCCCTGAAGAGATTTGTTGACCCCGCTGATACTGAGATCATCAGTCTTAGTGGATTTCCCCTTACTTTTCTTGTCTTTCCTTTTCTCTTTCTTTTCTCTCTTCTTCTCATTGCTCCTATCTGTCTTTGCTTTATCCCTTACCTTTTGAATCTTTAGAACCAGAATTAACAAATTTAATAGAGGGCCACAAATTACCAAAGAATGACCATGACAATCAAATTAACACAAGTTCTAGTACAAGGCCAGTATTGTACATTCGAACAAGGGAGAAAACACTCAACAAAATCAGTTTTCAAAGAAAGTTTGGACAATTTTAATGGTTTAAATATATTTAGACACCCCTTCTCAAAATAAACTCAGCATTTCAAGATTAAAATCAGAATTTAAATAAGCTGATGATCTTATAGAGTGCTAAGAGGAATAATGACCTCAAAATTAAGAAAGATTTTAAAAACTAATAAAGCTTAACTTTTTTTTTTTCAAAGAATGAAGGCTATAGAACTATAAATTAGCCCAGGAATGGAAAAAGTTAGCCTTATTTTAGAGGTGACTTGAGATAACTATGAACAACTAATAAGCAAACTTGCATCTAAAAGGCCAATTCAAAAGGTCTACACTTTTCAAGTAACTTATGGTCAATAAAACCCAAGATGAGGAAATTAGTAAAACTCCCAAATCACATCTGTATCCAGTAGATCCATCGAAAGAGTATGTTTAGTCAGTAAAAGCTGTTTCTTATTCACAAGTCACTCATCTAGACAAATTCTATCGGTTTCTAAGTTCCTCAAAATCAATATAGGCCCAGTTAGTCTTTACCAATCCCTAAACAAAATCGCCCCTTACACAATACATCGACCTATCCACAGGTTATCAATTCTCGATTACAGATCCTTATATACATACTACCAGTTTACAACAAATGTATATGTTCAAGCTACATAACTACACAAAACAGCATTCTGGGCAATCAACTCAACAGTGACAACATATGCAGTTGAGCATCATCAAACGGAAAAGACCAGATTTGCTCAACAAACCTTAATCGATTCGATCAAGGCCTCGCCGGGAACTCCGTTTCTCACGTAACCCGGCGGCGGGAAAGGAAAGCATCGAGACATCTCCGATCACACAACAATTTCCCTAAACACTAGATCCTCCTGAGCACCAAAACCCCTCTAATACAATTACGAGATCGGTCAAGAAGAAAGATCGCAGGAAACCCTAGAGAAAATATTTTCTCTCCTTTTTCTTGGCGGCCAAACGAGAAACCTCCAGATCTAAAAATTTCTGATCTCGTGACTTGGGAGGCTTTTTATAGGCGAAACTCACCGACCTAGAGTCGGACTCTTTACGCGTTGTTTTTATTACGAAAAAGCCCTCGGTTGTTACTTTACTTTCCTATTCTTATTTCTCACTGTTCGGGGCTTTTTCGGGTTTTCCTCCTGTGGTATCAACACGGATCTGCGAAATCAAGTGGTTAATATGGTGACACGTCACGAAGGTCCACCCTGGAATGCTTTACATCTGATTTGATCTGTTTCCTTTCCTATTTTGGTTCCGTATGCTTCAAGCTCATATTTGTGGGTGGAGTGAACGAAGCGTGGATACTGCCAAAACCCTATTTAACTCTAACCCCGTAACCAAACAGAGGTTATATAGAGAAAAAAGAAATGTGCAGTACTGTTCTAGAGAGTGAATCAATTTGGTGACACGATGAGAAGGACAAACGCTTTCACCGTCCTCGGCCGCGCAATTGAAGGCGCCGCCGCTACCTCCGCCGCCGTCGCCGGAACTCAACATCGACTCCTTCAATCTGCACTCTACAGTACCTGCTCCAGTAACAAACAATGCTGGTTCTCGAACCGATTCAGCGATCGCGGTGGTCTATCAGCTCCCTCCGTCGCTCGCGGTGTGGCGGGGACCATGTTCTTCTCCGTCGCTGCGACGTCTCTGGCTCAGGAGGCCTATGCCAAGGAGCCACAGCGCTCTGAGAAGTTTCTCCCAAAGGAAGTCGTTCTCTATCAGTACGAAGCTTGCCCCTTCTGCAACAAGGTTAAAGGTATAATCATTTGGCTTTTAACTCAGTTGGTCATGACCAAATGTTTGATTTATTTTGATATCTGAAAAGTTTCTCTTTCTAGTTCTAGAATGAGTTTTAAGTTTATTTTTTTTTTGGTAGATTAATCTTGTATATGAAGATTTAATTTCAAGTCTTACATTTATGACATTTGTGGAGTAGAAGATGAATAATTCAAGATGTCACCAATTTTTTGTATTCAAATGTACATTTTACTACTCTAACTATTTTTTAAATCACCATTGATTCTTATACTATTCTTTCTAATGGTCTAGTGTCCAAAATGCTCTTGGACATGTCTAATCATATTTGGTTGTGCAAGGATTCATGGTGATTTTTTAAAAAAAATAAAAAATAGTTGAAGGATTTAGTAGGACAGGTATGCATAGTTGGAGGACTGTTTATAAATTTAAACTTTTTTGTTTATTACAGAACATATTGTAAAAAAGATGACAGCCCAGTTGGAATTCAAACTGATTATCTATTGTGTATGAAGCTTTTTTAAAATAATAAAAACAAAGCTCTGTTTTCATTTCTTGGTGGAACTTATAATGGTCAAAGTTGAAAATGGAGATTATCCTGCATTTTCATGTGAAGTTAAGGGTTGTTTCAGGAAAGTTTGTTTCAGGAAAGTCACGAGTCAGTATACCACTTAGCTGATGTCTTGTACAGTATAACTTTCCCTTTCATATTTGTTTAATTTGCCTTTTCTTTTCATTTTGTTGAATTTCATCTTTTTTGCAGCTTTCTTGGATTACAATGATATCCCATACAAAGTTGTGGAGGTCAATCCCATTAGCAAAAAGGAGATCAAGTGGTCTGATTACAAGAAAGTACCTATACTGACAGTGGATGGTGAACAAATGGTTGATTCCTCAGGTATTTTCGTCTATCCTTAATTTTATTTAAACTTGTGATGGATAATTAGATAGCTTAGTTCTAATGAGTAATGACAAACAGGAATAAGTATACTCATGATACTATTGTACTTTTTTCATTGTAATGTTAACTTCTTCTTTTTTGGTATAGGTATAATTGATAAGTTGTTCAATCAAATTAATCCTGAGAACAAAACTCCCTACAGTGATGAAGAGAGGAAGTGGCGCGAGTACGTTTGCTCTTCTTTCCTTACATCTTGACTCTAAAAATAATTTATGCTTCTTCTATTTGAACCATTTTTACTGAATGCTTTGGTGCTTCCCCTTTATTTGCTTAACTGAATAAGTTTTAGAGTCATGACTTATGAATCGTGTATTGCTATTAATTACTTGTTTACTATATGCATAGTATCAGTTATCCATAGTACATTTGTTCAGAAGTTGAAGCAAGCTAATATTTTGTGGTAAACAAAATTTTGACATTATATATGAACTGATAATGCATTATTCGTAATTTAGGTGGGTGGATAATCACTTGGTACATGTCCTATCACCAAACATTTACCGATCTACTTCTGAGGCTCTTGAATCATTTGACTATATCACCACACATGGTAAGAAATTAGATTTATTGCATAAAACATTTTTATCGACTTTACTGGTTTGTGTTTTGAGTTGATCAACAAGAGTTAATAATTCTTCATGATCTGACCGTTTCAGTGAACATCATAGGCACTATTTTCAATGAACTAGCATCTAGAATGTTATGGAGAGAATTATTACTCCCTCCATCCCAACTCCCAAAATAATTGTCCACTTCCCTTTTTTTTTTGTGAAGATTAAGAAGTTAGAGTTAGGATTTCCCACTTATACCCCCATGTGCTCTTGTTGTAATAAATTCAAGGGGTTCAAAGTTGACAATTATTTTGAGACGGAGGGGGTTGTAGGTTGAGGTTGTGTGAGAACACATGATGCACTCTAGTTAGATTAGCTGCTTAAACAAGATTTGTGTAGAGTAAGCCCGAAAATGGGATCAGGTTTAATTGAGTGTGTCAGTGTGTGTGTGTGTGTGTGTGTGATGTTACAGTTGGATTAACAATTGGTGTATACAGATGTACTCTTGTATTTGATGATCTTCAGTTTGCTTTTTGACTATTCAAGTGCCAACTTTAATCTCTAAACCCAAATGAGTTTTAACTCTTGAACAATTGGATTCTATTATAGTAATATTTGGGTTGTAGAGACATAGATTGGTTAGTTGACATTTTTTTATTGCCAACTGTTTCAACTTTGTTGACAATATTTATTTGGTCTGTCATATTTATAACTCATTCTCCATGTGGTAAGAAAGAGCAGCTCTAAAACAATGAAATAGTTGTGTGTGGCTCACTTGATGTATGAAGTATGGTGAATAGTAACCCACTGAAAGGAATCAAGCCAGTCTGGCAATGGACATTATTTAGTTGATCTTTCATGAGCTTAAACTTAAAACATGATGGGTGGAAAACTATCTGTTGGATGCTGAATATATTATTGAAGTCAATAATGTAGATTTGTTTAAGTTGGCACTCTTGATATGCTTATTATGCACACTGACCACTGATAAATTGTTATGCAATAATGGTCAACCTGATTCTTATTTCTTTCGTGAAATTTAGTAATACTTCTAGAAAAGACAACAACAACAACAACAATTGACCTATATTGCCCCCCCCCCCCTCCTTTGATTTTATTTTATAAATTGGCCCTTTCAAAATAATATTTATTAGATGCCTTCCTTGAGGCATGTTCCTTTTCCTTGGCTTTTGCCACTGATTGACACATTCACAAATATGAGGTATGAGAAAGACATTTTAGTGGGGAATACCGTAGAGAAATGTTTTTCTATGGCTACCTAACTGCTGCTGTCGCTGTAATGTTCTGCCACCTATATATAAATAAGTTACAACAATATAAGATGGATTTTAGCATCCTGTATTAATTGTTAGATGATTCTCGAGGATTAAAGATAAGCCAATTTAATAAATATGACGTTTTGATTTTAAATGAGTTACTGATTGACAAGATAGCATAATGATTTAGGGTTCCAGCTTGTCCTGCATGCAACTCCAGTTCAATCGTTATTGATGTACTGTTGGTCATTTCTTAGCTTATAAAATGGTACTTAAAGATGATTTTTTAGGTGCTGATTATATTTTGAGTTTTGATATTAGATTTATCGGGACCTTTCATTGAATTTCTTTGCTTGAATGTAAGTTTGCTTTCTCTGGTGTGCTTATGTTATCTTGCTGAAAAAAGTGATATATGAACAGTCTTGGATTCGTTTAAACAGGTAATTTCACCTTCACTGAGAGGATTGTAGCAAAGTATGCTGGAGCTGCAGCTATGTATTTTGTTTCCAAGAAGCTGAAGAAGAAGCACAACATCACTGACGAACGTGCAGCCTTGTATGGAGCTGCAAATACATGGGTGGATGCATTACAGGGCCGGCAGTTTCTCGGTACAGTCAGCTAATATCGTACTGTGGTTGAATTAATAAAATTACGTAGAATGTTTTCAGTTCGTTCTTATACATATATGAATTTCCAACCTAATATATATTTGTTGTCTTAACAGGAGGCTTGGAACCTAATTTAGCTGATTTGGCCGTCTTTGGTGTTCTGAGACCCATTCGATACCTCCAATCTGGTAAGGATATGGTGGAGAACACCCCAATAGGTGAATGGTATGGTCGTATGGAAAAGGCTGTAGGAGAGGGTTCTAGAGTCAAGACCTAAGCATTAGCTGGTTTGTTCTTTTTGGGTTTGCGGCCTTTTCAAGCAGTGTAAGCATGTATGGCAGTATTATACAAAATCTGAGAAAGTGTAATGAATTCAGGAGTGAAGAGTGATGTTGGCCTGTTTTCCATGATATATTGTCTTGTTATATTTTAGGCAACTTATTGAGATCATTGCTTTATGCTCATTATGATAAAGAGAATTTTATTTACTCGCATCATTTAGCATATTTTCTGAGGAAGCAGGGACCTCATGTTTCTTGAAAATCAGCCATGAATGAGTAGAGCCAGCAATTTGGACCTAACCAAACTCAAACTCGATCTAACCTGATCCGATTAACTTTCAGTTCAGATTGGGCAAATTTTGATCCAAGAGACCTTAAATTCAAATGAAACTGAAGTTCTTTTAGGTCGGATATAGATTAGCTTTAGAAATCTGAACCTGAACAAACCTAATATGATCTGCAAAATTGTCACATCTATGATGAGGCTCAAGAGAGCACAGGCAAGGCAGTGAACCCATGAGGTGCATAGCCAGAACGCATGTGGGCAGTGTTGTTTGCAGCTAGGCACATGCTCCTTACATGTATTATTATACTATAATATTCTTATTATTATGAGACAACAGCACTTTTGTTGTTGGACGATCCTGGGGTGGCGTTGAACACCAAAAAGTCCAAGCAGACACTATTGTGGGCTCTGGTACAGAGCCCTTTGGGCTGAGTCTAAAAAAGAATGCTATTCTTCAGCAATTCCCAATGACCGAACTGACAACACAACACAACACAACACAACACAACACAACACCACCTCTATTCCCATTTCTCATCTCTTGACTCTTTCACGCCAACAACACACAACACACCCTTCGTTTCCTTTATCTAATCCCATCTTTTCTCGCTCTCTGACCTGACCCAGTAGTAGTGGTACTCACTGCCACAAAATCTGCATGTGTACGTCGTCGTTTTCCACTAGTCTTTTCCTCTTTTGCTGACGTTTTGAATTTAGAATACAAAAAGAAAAAAAGAAAAGAAAATGCATTTATTGTTATGAGTTACTGGTAATTAATAAAGGTGATTCGTCAGTTGAAGGTGATATATAAAGAAGTATAAAAGCCAACCCATATTTGTCTTGTTTTGTTTCAGTTAAACCAGAAAATCAGAGGTACAAACAAGGCAAAGGTTGTGCCCTCATTTATGAGAGAAGGAGCGCAAAAGGGTCATGCTTCTCTTCTGATTTAACAACAACATGATCAACCCTCCTCGCTCCCCTGCTTTTTTATACCCATCATTTCCTGATCACACTCAAGAAACGCAAGGGGATTGATTCTGGTTCTACCCATGGCTGTTCAGGCTCAGCTCTATTCGGAAAATCTGGGATTTCCTTCTTCTTCCTCCTCCATGTGTGGCCTTCAAGATTGGATGCTCATCAACCCTGTTTCTGCTGATCATCTTGAACAACAACAACCTCCTCAACGGACTCACATCTTCCATCAAAACTTGGGTTTTGACTACAACAACACCATTCAAGGCCCGGAGGACGATTTCCTCTCTGCGCCATTTTGTCAAACACTTGGTGCTCACCTCGAGAAACAGAGGCAAGAGGTCGATTCCTTCCTCCAATTGCAGGCAAGAAAGCTTACTCCACCGATTCTCCCAAATGGGTTGTTGGTTTTATTCACGAATCTGCATTTTCTCTACTGGTTCTCATTATGGGTGCACTGTTTTGTTCATTTTCTTTGCGCAGAATGAGAGACTGAGATCGGCTCTGCAGCAGCAGAGGAACCAGCAACTCGCGGTTCTGTGCAACAATCTGGAATCCAAGGCCGTGTGCCTGATGAGGCAAAAAGAAGACGACCTGGCGCGAGCGACCAAGAGGGCTGTTCTGCTTCAAGATTACTTAAAGAGAGCGGAGATGGAGAGCGAGTCGTGGCAGAGACTCGCCAAGGAGAAAGAGGCCATGGTTGTAGACCTCAACAACACGCTCGAGAAATTCAAAGAGAGACTGGTCCTGGTCAGCAACAGCGCCGGAGATGCAGAGTCCTGTTGCGGTTCATCAGAAGATCATGGTAAAGGAAGAAGATACAGAGATCACCAAAATGTGAAAATGGCGTGTAAAAGCTGCAACGCAAGGACCTCCTCGGTTCTCTTCCTTCCCTGCAGACACCTCTGCTCGTGTAAGTCCTGCGAAACCTTTCTCGCTGCTTGTCCTGTCTGTAAATCTGTAAAGGAGGGTAGCATGGAGATTTTCTTTGTCTAGAAAAAAAAGCAAGAAACAGAGGAAGGGGATGATGAATTGTGGATCGTGCCTGTACTGTCATTATGGTGTTTTTTGGGTTCAAATTCATTTCCTTTCTCTGGGTCTGTGTTGATCAGAATTATTTTTGTTGTTGCTCTGCAGAAGGGCCCGTAATGTGAAAATGGTAATGATGGTAGTAGTTGCAATAGTAGGAGGGAAAGAAAGAATCTTTCACTTTTTAGCCATTTCTGGTTTAGATTTTATTGAGAAACGATTTGTCTGTGATGTGATTGATTTGTTAGTGTTTACGAAGAGCCGTGAATCTTGTGCCACTAAAAAACTGACAGTAAAAAAAGAAAGCTTTGAAAGCAAAAGATGGGACATTTATAAAACAATGAAACTGTCTCCACCACCACCACCTGCTTTGCCTCCCTTCCAATGCAATGCTTGGTTGCTCCTTTTCACTGAAATGGACTTTGCTATATAAACTGCACTGCAGAGTAGAGTAGTCTTAAATAAATTAACTTCAATTTAGTGCTACTTTTGAGAAAGTTTTGGCTGATGAGCTGAGCTGATATTGATGATAATGGTGGTGGTGGTGGTCCCCACAGCAGATATATATATCATCTGTATTGTTTGTACTGGTTCTGGTAGTACTAGTGTAGTGTAGTGTGTTTGTGTTGTGGGGTGGGGTTGGGTTAATGGAGAGAAAAAGAGAGAATCGTTTTCCGAGAACTGGAAATGGTTGTTTTGTCAGCTTCTCTATGCGAAAGTGGCGTCCACGTACGTCAATTAATATTAAACAAGGTGGTGTGTGGACGGCTGAGAGGCCGTGCTGGTCGGTCCACGTGGCGTTTTGTATTTCCAGTTCCACTGGAGGGAGGACATGTGGACCCCGCCTGGCTTTGACGAGATCTTCACTTCAGGGGAGAGAGGGAGGGTCTGTAAGTCTGTAACTGTACGATTCTTTCAAAATCGGAGGAGAAGCAGATGGATGGATCGTTGATTGTTTGGTTATGTTGGGTTTCGAATTACTAAGCGACGGCGTCGTATTTGGACTGTTTATATTCGGTTTGGTTCTCTTCGGTTTTCTCCTTCCCGTCCAACTATCCAGCAACTGTTGGGTTTGGAATCTTGATTTGCATGATATATAATGATGATTAAGATGACAAGAACACATAGGTATGATATGACAGAGCTAGTTAGCTACTTGCGGATTGAGGTGTTGTGTGCACTTGTTATCATTCCATTTTATATTAAATCTACAGGAGGAGGATTGGTACCTATATTCTTTATACATGTATTTTTACATATATTTAGTATATTTAATGAAAATATTTAATGTGCATAATAGATATAATTTAATAATATAATGTATTTGTATGTTCTTGTTAGTTTAAGTGTTTAAAAACATATTTATATATTATTATGCAAATGTTGACTATATGTAATGGTTAAGTTTTATTAATAAAATAGAGTTATTTACATCAAATTATAGTTTGATGATGAAAATGTTTAGGGCTAGTAATGGA
>JAYMTK010001510.1:0-16158 GCA_036897405.1 Pelargonium myrrhifolium | reverse complement strand
ATAAGACATGAAAAATAGGACAAGCATAAAAGTGACACAAATAAGCGTAAAAAGCACTAAATTCCATACAAAATAACTGAAAATGCATAAAAGTTCATTACCGGCCACTTGAGTGACAAGGGGCCTAAAACGGGAGAATAGAGACTAACTAGGTGAACAAATGCAGCTAAATGAGGACAAACTAGCATGAATTAGGGTCCAATAACTAGTACATTTTACTAATTATCAGGGAGCTTCTTTCTCCTATGGGCCTCCTGCTTTGGGCAGCTTTCCTGCCTTGGGCTTTATGGTTCTAGGTTGCCCACTATTTTGGGCTTCCTGCCTCTGATGGCCTTTTGCCTTGGGCTTCCCGCCTCTGGCGGCCTTTGACCTTGGGCTTCCCGCCTAGGTCCAACTATCTTTATCGGGCCGCTTGGGGTAGCCTGCTCTGCTGGACTTACCTGAACTGGGCCTTATCCTCTTAACTAGGCCTTCTTGACCCACTATCTTTGGACCTCCAAAACTCCTCGACTCGGGCCTTGGGTCATCGGGTCTCTTTGACCTGTGGCTTCCGTTGACTTTTTGACTAGTCGCCTAACCACGTGTCGCTCTCCCATTGGAGCAAAAAGCTCCCGACATTTTGTGCATCATCAAGGTGAAATTGGGTTTTAAAAATATCACGGATGTGTCTAGAGGGGTCATTTTACCCCAAAAGACCTTACAAGTCCTATTAGGACTAAAGATAGGCCCAAGGAAAAATTAACATTTCCCTTAATGCCCTTAACGAGGGATTTAGGCTTCGAAAAAAAAGGTATAGGTTGGAACCACTTCATTAGTTAGTTTCAAATCATTTCATATTCATCTACCAGCTTTAAACCTCAACAGGTTATATTTGTTGGTGTGTATCATCAAACGCTAATAAATTAATATTGGTTTCATTTGGAATCAGATGCTCCAAAACTCAAATTCGTTATCCCAATATGATACAACATTTGTCTCAAAGCTTGAGTGGTAGTAAAAGGAAACCACTTGATGGTTTGGTTGTATAAAAGATGAAATATGCTTTAGATGCCTAGGTATTATGATCAATATTGGTTGGAAGAACACAAGAAATATTTGGAAGCTCAACAAAAATCTCACTGTTGATGACCTATCAATATTTGATGAAGATGTGTCCCTTTTGGAGGAAGAGGATGAGGAGAAGGATCGGAGAAGTGATTCGGTTGAGCGTGTATTTCCAACTTGGACTCGTTTCTTGCACATTTTGTTAGCTTTGCTTTCGTCTTTGTTCAGTTTTTTTTATATAAAAATAAAAAAATAAAAAATGATTTATTTTGCTTTGATGATGCCATGTTTGGGATTCATCAGTGAAGTTTAAATGTTTGGAGTTGAGAGTTGTGATGAAATTTTATTGAGGCTCCCCATTTGTAAGACAACCAAACTAGTCTCGATATTAATAACTCGAATCCATCCAGATATGTAAACAAAGTGCTAGGAAGGATCACATAAAATTGAAATAGTTGGCATAAATTTCTGCTTCTCTTATTTCATTCATCAAAGTTAGTGCTTATTTGGTAACACTACTTGATGTTGGAAGAAACTGGAAGTAGTTAAAAGGTTATTGTTGGAAAAAAAATGTTATGTTTGGTAAAATATAAACTAAAAGAAGTTTAATGAAAAAGTTCGTTTAACACAAATGTGACTCAAAAGGTGTGCAAAAACGTGAAATGACAAAAATGCACATTGCAATTAAAAAAATAATTATAATAGTATTTAATTTTGGGTTTATTAGGTTATATTATTTGCAAAAGAAAGAAATTTTGAGATACTCAATACATAGTATGAGATTTACAAAATCCCACGCCAGGTTCAAACCTTAGAGTCTTATCTACCACAAGAAGATGTAACACAATTGAAGTCGTAATCGCAACCCTCTTTTGTTCAATGTTTTTCAATTCTACGATTTTCTCTTCTAGAAAATATGAATCCGTAATTGAATTTTACTCTATTTCTCTTCTACGGTCAGACATGTTTGAGAATACAAATCATCAGAACGGAACAATTTTTCTATTTGAACAATCAAAATTCATAAAACTTCAGATATGTGAAGGTTTTAAACTTCAGAAATGAACATGTTGAAAACACAGAGCATCCCAACAAAAATTACAAGGCCAGAACTTTCATAAGTAAATAACATATATTTTCTTATCCATCGACTCTTGAATATTTTTTGTAGAGGATCTTGTTATTGAAATACTACTTACGTAGCAAACGATAATTTAGTTGAATTATAACAAAATGTGATCCAACTCATTTGCTATATATTAGGTTCAAGGCCATAGTTTCCAACCATTGGGTCTTAGGAACCAAGTCGATCGAATTTTCTCTAATTTAGCTTCTTCTCCCGCAAACAACCTACTTCTTCTGCTTGAACCATGACCCAAGTAGTTGATACAAGGATGAAGAAGAGCACCAGAGAGATCAAGAAAATATTTCCTGTCTTTGCCATCTTCTTGAACTGATCAAATTCTTTTCTATTATATATTTTTTGTTTTTATGATTTTTGTTTTTGTTTTGTTTTTGGTTGTGTGCTAAATTGCTGGCCCGAGTCACATTTTTATAGTGTTTTCATTAGCTAAAAACATAAATGGTTTCACTCAGTCTCTTCGGCTTTACTTGCGGATAATATTTGTTTTGCAGTCAAAACTTTATGATCAGAAAAAGATGGAAATATTGTGGTTTAGTTTGGTACACCGATTTTACAAACAAAAGTGACAAAATCAGTAAGAAAGCTCACTTTCCTATGATTATGTAAGATTAATCCTAGGAAAGAGTGTAAAATAATGATTCATAAAATTCAAAATCATCTCTAAACTCTGAAAACAAAATATCTTACAAGTGGTATTTAGGTTTCATGTTAACTTTTCTATCATTTAAATTCTTGAATGACATTTATGTCTTAAATTTTTTGTCCATTATTTGGTAGTTTTATGTATTTATTCACAAATCTTTATATAATAGTCCTGCTAGTTTTTTTTTTTACCTACAATAATTATTAGTAAAACTTATATAAGTGGCCTCAATATATGTGTGTGTGTATATATATATCGTATAACACTATACTATGAAAGCGATTAAAATCATCTTGGAGAAAAATGTGTACCTTCAATTTAAATTTTGCAATATCTCATAAAAATATTTGTAACAAACATGATAACTTAAAAAAGGCATACATGTAATTTTTCATATTTTTTCAAAATTTATATTTTTAATTTATTTATTCCAAACGCTATAATTTGAATTCATTTCCCCCATACAAACATATTATTATCAGCTTTCCAAAAATCTTCATTTTAGTAATCTACATTTTCATAATATTCACAATTCATGGTATTTTACCTTCCTGAAACCAAATGATACCTGTGAAATGTAAAATGGATGTTACAATGTATTCAAGAATGTCAAGTATATACTATTCGATGCATTTTTATGGGATATGCCCTAGTTTAAGGCTTCAAGCTACATTAAAATTGGAGTTGTGATTTCAATATCAAAATCACCAGTAGTGTTACCAACAGAATTATTTTATGGATGCAAAAGCTCAAACCCGACAGATTGGAGATTAAACCTAGATGAAGATATCATATTCATTCATTCATATACATCTCTCATAGTGGTACATAACCAGACCAGACAATTGGTATGCCATCTATTATTATGATTCGACAACTAGAAACCATATGATACAAAACTAAATTTATTACAATGGTGCCCGGTGCAATGGACAAAATAATCGAAGCTAAGGTATACATACTCGAGGAGGAGAGGAAAAAGCAGCAGACAAAATTAATATGAATGAATGATCCTCCTCCTCAATCCTCATTGACCTTGAACAAGAAGACCATTCAGAAGTGGTAGCTCTGCTTCACCAGCATTCCTAGAAAACATTCCTCTATCACAATGTCGAGCTCTGCCATCAAAAAGGTTCCACCATTCAACGCCAGACAACATCATATATAATCAAAACAACACATTAAAAACATAGCTCTATCAACTAAACTTGTGTGTTTGTTTATTAATTATTATATACATCTTGTTCAAGCATTGTATTGAATACCAAATCAAATGTCACCCCCATCTGTCAAATCATTTTTCATATTTGTAAGAAAAATATAAAAATCACAACAAAAGGTGTATACCTGAGCACTCAATTAAGCCATTATTTCTATGATTAGCTTGAAAAACATCAGGGGCAACACTGCTAAATATTGGAAAACCATTATGAAGACAAATCAATGTATTCAAGTGTATCAGTTTCGATATAGCAAAACAGCAAAATTAATCAAATAATACCACAACAAAGGTAAAAGATGAATGGGGAAAAGAAACATTTGCAAGACATTTTGAGATCCACAGCATTATGTACAGATCCTGGGAGCTAAGCGGCCATGCTATTCACATGTAAAATATGGTTGCTTTCTCTATTGATGACATTCAGATAGACTACTATACCACCTTTTATCAGAAGAAATTTAGACAGACGCAAATAAATAAACATGAGCAAGGCATCATAGAGACCTTACACTAGTCGATTGGAGCTCCACTGTAGCCGAATCCTCATTATCCTGTAACATAAACCATATAGCTTCAGTCATTACAAAGTCCAGCAAAGGTAGTATAAAACAGACAGGTTATGAAAACTACCTCCATTAATAAATCCTTTCTGGTAATCAAACCAATTACACGAGAAGCACGAGGGACAACAAATACATGCCTTAATCCTAGTTGACGGAAAAGATTATATACCTGCACCATTAAGATAAATGATATCATCATATAAAACTAAAAAGTCATTTACCGCAGATAAACAAGTTTTTCTCACAATAACATGAGGGACTTTCACCTTTGTCAAAGACATGTCTTCAGGAACAATGTATGGAGAAGGGTTCATAAATGGGGCAAGATCTATGTACATTTCCAAGTCATCAGAACTAAGATGTATATCTTCTATAGTAATTCCTTTACTGGAAACTGGTTTGACAAATTCACTGAAATTGTGCCTGGAGATATTAGGATCCATTACATCACAAATAAGTGAACAAAATGTAAGATTAGAAACAATTACAAAATCCCAACCTACCTCATTGTTGTAGATCCACTTCTTGGATCAGAAGGTAAAGGGCTATGCTGAAAATCAACCTTGGACTGAAGAAGTACCAACAAATGACTGCAACATAAACCAAATGGTCATGTTCTTTACTATTGATATTGCAAGGATGCTGTAATTTCTTAAAATATTTAATGATGTTTACCTACGAAGGACAAGTCCAATAACAAGTGTTTCCCCACTCCGTGTGTGATCAATCACCTAGGTTGTAGGAACAATAAACACGACTTCATAAATTACGGAAACTCAAAAATTCAGAAAGAAAAGCAAGGTAGAAGAAGCTAAGCTTACAGGGAAGCCATTGTGTTTGTTGCTCCGCAAAATAGAAACTACATCTGCAACCTTGACAACACGAGGAAAGGAGACAACCTTGACAACACGAAATTAGAGCAAACAGTCAGTTGAAAGTTGGCATGCAATACAACCATATAAAAGAATCGGGACAACGAATCTCGTATACCTGTACCACACCTTATTTTTAATTTTATATACACATGTTATAATCAAAGCACCTATCATGAATTCCATTGAAATCATGGGAAGGCTAGTTATCAAAAGTGACTTCTCAAGCTTTAATGAAGATTACACTCTTAAAAGCAACTGAAAAGCAGAAAAACTGCCAGTCCCAAACATAAATCCTTTTGAAATCGCCGAAATTAACCAGGTTTGCAAATGACTCAAACATAAATCTAAACAAACCACATTTATAGTTTTAAAGCACACCCTCATGCTGGTGTAGTGACCTTGGATTGACATTTCTAAGGCAGCTGTGTCAAACACATAATGACACAGAAACAATACATTCATGTTCTTGGCTGAAATTTTGAGGGAAAAGAAAAAATGAAATATTGGGAAAATATTTGTTAGAATTCAAATGAAAATCACCTTGCGATTACCACAGGCTTCCTTTGCTGCCAAATGTCGCATTTGGTACTTAGGTTTTGACTCCAGCAATGGAATGCCTCTCAGTTGAGCCTGTTCTTCGTAAAGACCTTCATTAAAAGCATCACCTACAGCCTGTAGATGCAAATGACCTGAGCATTTTTCAACAGTTAATTTATTCATAACATGGAGAGCTAATGAAAGTCTACCTTTGATATAAGAAGAACAAGCATGATGAGAGGAAGAAGCTTCAAATTATTAGTGATTTCCACCATAATAACACATAAAGAGACTGTCATCCGCATTGAACCACCAAGAAAAGAAGCAGCTCCCAGTAGAGCATATCTAGAAACAGATGTATTCCGCAAGACTTTAGAATAATAATTGAAGAAAAAACACATAGCAAGTCATGGCAGGTTGCAGACAGCAGTTAACAATGTTCAAATTTAAAATTACAAACAAATGAATAGATCACATCAGGATTGAAGAGTTAAATTCCCTCAAGGGCTCAACCCCAAAGTCCTAAGCAAATAGGTGGAGGGTTCAACTAGAGCTTAAAGAGGTCACAGTCTAATCATTTAATCATCCAGGATAACATCTGAATCTTTGTTTTCTATCTGTGATTACAACTGCTACTTGTATTACATAATCTACATGTAATAACGGTAGCACAATAATAACTGCCTCTGTTTATTTTATTTTTTATTTTTTTGTCTGAAATGGTGGCCCAATAGACCACTGAGCAACGCAACAGGGGTATCTCTCCCCTTTTTCCCCATAATCTCCTCCCACCCCATCCAATAGGATTCAAACTCACAATTTCATCCAAATAGTATAAGGAGTTTTTCACACACCACCTAACAACCCAGCCTTTTTCTTTCTACTCTACAAATAAAGACCTCAGAGCAGGAAATTAGTTTTACATTTCTTTAATCATAAACATAAGGATAGCAATAAGATATTCGTAGAAAACTATTCCAACTGGATTGAATAAAACACTCACGTTCCTTCTTCAATATTAAGCTTCTTGTAAAAGCTAACAACAAACATGCCAACAAGACGTCCATATGTTGACCCTATCATAATTCCAGGGACAAATTGACCAGCTGGAACAGCAGTACCAAATGTCACCACTGCTAAGGTGTAAAACATAACCTGAGAGGCATTAAGAAAAAAATAATTAAAACAGAAATCTAAATTAACCACAAATATATTGACAACATTACACTGTATATAAACTGTAACTTAAAAATTCCAGTTTTAAAAGTCTCCTTTAGTAGTACTACTAGAACAGGAATGCTAAATTCCAGGGCAGACATCGATGTACAAGGGTAACAAACCATATAATATACCAATTTCAAAACATCCATGGGTTTGTAAGATATTAGTTCAGATTCTTGGGACCACAATTAAATCATAATGGTATCTATTGGGACTAAGCTAAGTAACTCAGGAGTTTAAAGAAAAACAAATAAGACAATGAAGTTCACAATGCTACTCATAATTATGTACTTTTTGATGATTTCCATAAAGGGTAAAGATGATAAGAATAATAAAATTTAGCAGATTGTTGCAAAACACTCTAGGCTATTCCAACATTAACAAGTCTTTCCACACAAGAAGTATCGTGTTGTACTTGACCCTCTAGTGACTTACACAAGAAAGACAATGAATTATGTCCAATTTCATTTTCCATTTGAATTTCAATCAACCTAAACCTAATCACCAAAACTTCATTCATTGTGATGAACACCCAAAAGCCAGAACCATATGTGCATCTTGATTGGGATGAGGGACACCAACTGTACCGAGTTAGAATCATGACTATACGATCCCAAATTTTGTATCATCTCAACCTTTAGATGAGAGGAATGCATTCAAGCAGAATCTGTCCTTGGCTCGAGAAATAAGAGCACCGAGGTAATCCACTTTTGGAAGCAGACAAATGCAAAATAGCTACAAACTTATTAATATGGATTCATGATGAGAAACAGATCCATCAGAGTATCAGAATGTGCTATGTGAGGGAATAAATCAACATCATATTTAGTTCCACTTATACTATTAAAATGTGATGGAATGGATGTACATGCCCCCTTAACAGACATAATATTGCTAATTTCTTATGTTCATTTCCTCTGTTACTATTATTTTACCAGAGCTTTTGGAATGTTTTAGGTGTATTTCCTTCTAGTATACTGTTTGTCTTGTCAAGGGGATTAAAAAAATGAAGCAAAAAGATCAGATTTGCAGCAGCCCTATCCAAAGTGTGTAAATTAGTGCGTTGAGACCAAGGGGAGAGTTGAGAACATAACCAAATTGTACAGGAAAATCACAAGCAAAAAAGAGATGAAATTTCAAATGAAAGTACAACATAATTTTTCAACTTAATGTTAAAAAAGCCAGAGAAAGTAACAATTCCAGAATATGCTTGAGCAATGTATTTGAGCAAAAAACTGTGGTGAGCCAAGATAATAAATGTATTACCAGAAATGTCAACAAACTTTGGGCACTGAACTCGTGTATTGTTTTTGCACTAAACAAATTCCTTATAGCATCATCCTGAAAGAATGATGTACCTTCCATTACAATGGAAACCATGAAGCTCTCTACAAGAAAATGCAATATAGATGGAGCCATGGAGGCTAATAGTATTCCATAAAAACCTGAGTGTTGAAGAAAATGGTAGCAAGGTCGTTGTATTCCTTGTCTTGACGGCAATAAAACTGTAGACGGAAAAGAAATACATTACAACACCCAGAAGAAACACAGTAATCTTATAACCTTTGGAAAAACAAACCATTCATTAGAGATAATAGACATTGTCTTTATCAACAACAATTTCTTTGAGAAAACAAAAGTTACTGAACATAGGATGATAGCATTGGCAAAGCTACAGTTGATGAGAAAACAAGACAACTATAAGGGAGTATTGCTAGTCCCAGACAAACTTAAATATAAGTGATATCTCTAGATTCACATTAAAATCAATATTATAGTCAAGTCTCTAGGGTAAGTAGATGAGATACGATACATCAAGGATAGCGGACCTATGAGTGGCGCTAGGCTAGTGCTAGCCTTGTTTTATAATCCAGCCATTAGACCATAATAAATATCATTTCATTCAGTGAGATTATTATATTTTTCTTGAACCAATATGCTCGAGTTACTCCTATGTAATTTGTCATCACAAAATGGCAAAAGAGACAATGAAATCAATGGTGTCATTTGTCAACTTACACTGGGCACAAAAAGAAAATGGTTTAGATAGAAAAGTAACAGCAAAGAAAAGGCTAAATAGAATTTTTGATATAATCAATGAAAATGATAAAGGATCTTACATTTACATAATTCCCATACATTCCTGGAGGTCGTGGGCACTCAATACCAGAATCAGGATCTGAATCAGGACATGGACTGCATTTTCTTAGAAGTGGCAATCCAAAGGAAATAATTGATGTTAACAGTGATATAAGGCATGCTTCAATAATCTGTGAAAAAAAAATGAAGGGATTGGTAGGAGTAGTTGTGGGGATTGAGGGAGCAATGAAAAACCAAAAGTGAGATAACAATATATCATTAAAAGATAAAACATATGCAAGACTATGCAGTTTACATGATCATGTTAAATAGCTTACCTTGACCCGAGTTCCTTTCTTGTGTAAATAGTTTCGACGCCACTTAGTTATGTAAAGAGTAAGCTGATTGAATAAGGCTCCTAAGGACAGAGAAAAAGAGAAGCTTAACCAAATAAAAATGTGAAATCATACGAACAGGTATGCTTCCAGGTTAGAGAAACCTACCCAATAAACCTCCAATAACCCCAATAACTGCCATTGGCAATAATTCCTCAAAAGAGTAATCCTCTTGACCACTAAAAAGGGAATGATTTAGGAATCAAGAAAATTACAAAGGCAGGTTAATAGAAAGAGCTGAAAAAAGTTTAGGTTCTAACTCTGATGTGTCCCATATTATGAAGCCACCTGAGCCAAAGTGTCCACACTTGCCACTCTTACACCATCCCATTGCAGTACGAACCACAACAGCCACAATGGCAGAAGTAAAGAACACGCGCCACATAAGTTGACTCCTCCACCTTCAGTGCAAACCATATTATCAATGTATCATTTAAGTTGATCCATATTCAGATACATATATCCACCAAATTCTCAAAACAGTTTGATAAACAGATTGCAAAAATACATGGTACACAATACTTCAACATGGATAACCAAGGAACAAGTTACATATCCAAAACAAAATTTGCTTACCAGGATGTAACCTCCTCCAACGCAAATAATACACCACCAACAGGAGCTCTAAAAGCAGCTGCAACTCCAGCCGCACACCCACATGTTACCTTCTCGAAACATTAGAAAATTTTATAATGAGCATGCTTTCAAGGTCTGCCACCTCAATTGTTAGAGAATTAGAGAAGATAGTTGAGCATATAGAACACCATCAGAAATAAGAAAAATAATAATTAATACAACATCCTTCACATGAGATAGAGGCATCAATTTAGCAGTTGCATTTCAAGACAGAAATACAAAATCAAACATGCAACATATAGACTTAGTAATCAAAGAGATAATTGTATGACTATGAACCCAACTAATGAGAATGAACTGTAAATAAGATGGGATAAAAATGTTGGGAGGAAAAGAAATCTGTCGATGAAATCTAAAGACTTAAATTGTCGTCTCCAATAATTTTAAGAATTAGTACAAAAACATGCAACATATAGAGTGCCCTGACAGGATATACGAAAACATGTCAGCATAACACTACTATTTTCCAGGGCAATTAATTGACAACAGACTCTTCCACCCACTGTATTTACTATTTACCATTTTTCGTATCTACCTATCAGTAGAACAGCTTATAAGTACAAATCCAAAACACATGACTGATAAGTGCATTTCAGAGAGTTCAGAAAAATATCGTAATTCTGGCATATTCTATCATCCTTTTTCGAGCATATTTTGTTATGATGGCCTCAATTGATACTATTATTGATAAAAAAATAATACGACAATGACAATTTATAACAGCATACAAAAATAAAAAATTCAGAACTATCCAGCTCTATTGTGGCACACATAATATACCTTTGTTCTAGCTAACCAAGGATATAAAAAACGAAGTAGTGTATGAAAATCCTGACATGCTATATATTGGAAAAGATTACTACATATAATGGTAAAATATATAAAGTGATATAGATATTAGGCAACAAACTAGGTTCTTCAAGCAAACCAATAAAAAGAAAACAAATGTCATATCCTGTTCTGCCCAAGTATGATTTGTAGAAAAATAACTTACAAGATCTCGCCGATCTCGGTCACTCTTAAAAACTTGTAGCCACCTTGAACTTAAATGATATTTTGTGGACCCACCCTGAATCAATAATATGACAAGGGAAAAAATTAAAACTAGAAAGTTGTATGTCATTGGTTCAATGTTTTTAAAAGCGCAAAGTGCACTTGAGGCACAAAGGTCCTCTGGGCTTAAGCGCGAAGCGCAACGTGAAGTGTGGGCTTCATCAAAGAAATTTAAAGAAAATATTAATTTAACATATATACTTAAATACTTATGTTAGGATGGCAAAAGTATTATAGAATAACACCATAATTCATAATCTACAAACATTTCAATTTCAACTCTATTGACCAAAAAACAAAACAAGTTCAAGTTAAAACGTAAATCATAAAATAGTTCCACTTAAAGTTAGACAACTCTATATTATAGAAAGAAGAAAAGCATATAAACTTTAGTCATAATGATCATCATCATGAAGAGATGTGAAATCATCATTTGAATTGTAAGTGCTACAATTCAAGCTCAAATAGTTCCACAAAGGAGAATAGAAGGCTTCAAGCTCTTTGTAGTTTGTACCATGTAGTTGTTGTCGATGGTATTTTGATATATTTTTTGCGTACAGGTGCTTTTTTGTGTTTTTTGAACGTTAAAATCATATAGCAACCGTAAAGGTTGGAAGTTGAAGGGTTCTTAAATAGTTTTTGTTTTTTGAGTTTTAATTTACTAAAATAAGGTTCATAATAAATAATATGAGTGTTAAATAAAAAGCCCTAAAAGCGCGGGCTTCAGGGGGCTTCATTGAAGGGGATGGGCTTCTCACGAAGCGAAACCCAAAAGTGGGTCTTCGGGCTTAAGCGCAAAGCGCGCGCTTTTCAAAACACTGCATTGGTTCACATCATATGATGGATGTTCAAACAAATGAGCATATAAAACCTATGAAGCACCGACACTCTCCTCCGGCAGCGTGTCGATGTCGGACACTCAAATCGGACATGACACTTTTGATAGTCGTCCGACACTCAGTGCCCCATTCTTTTAATTAAAATTTCATAATTTAAATCATATTTTAATCTTGTTTCTTAATTGTTGTGAGATATTACTTGTGTTGTTTATGTAGGTTGAACTTATGTTAATTTTAATTTGATATACTATCAAGTTAAATTTAAATACAACTAAAAACCATAAATACATGTTTATATATAAAATATTTATTTAATTAAAAAATTAATGTATCGGTAACATATCGTGTCGTATATTTTTTAAAATGGCGAATCGCGTGTCGGTATTGGTGCAATATAGTATAAAACAAACTAGATGCATAAAAAAACAACAAATGAAAATCATTGTGTTCAAGACTGGTTTGCAGTCTCCTATTAAAACTTTATTCATTCATCACCTTAGGATGACCTAGATATTAAGAGCTGAATATATGCATGGCGCTTTCTTGAATACTGCAGTCTCCACATCATGTCCAACATCAGTATTCAACTTCGGACGCCGTTTAATATTGTTAAGAGGAAATAGTAATTTATTATAGTCTCGCGCTTTCTTTTAATCCCAAGTTGACCAAAGAAGCCACATAGTTGTTTATGTGATGAAATGATTATAAGAGGAAATGAACACATTAAGAAAACGTGTCATTTGATCGTCCATAAAATGTGATGGCAAGAAGACTATGTTACCATGTTGACAAGGGGAAACCAGTTTATTGGTTTTGCAATTGACTTGGCTGGGATAACTGATTGTAAATGGGCGGAATACTTGAAGTGCCCCAATTAGAAATTCCGAGCAGTTTAAGGACCGGTTGACAAATCAAACTGGTCAATCTATTCCAGTCCAAGTCTAATAACTAGCTTTTAATTCCAAACTTTAGTTAGTACTAAAACAGGATACCACATACTTGGGCAGGATTATTCAAAATATTTATCACAATAGAAGCTCTTAAAAAGAGTTTACAATTCTCTCTAGGAATTCATATAATATGTAATTCTCTGCATCAACCCATTCATTCTAGAATAGAGGATTGCACAAGTATAGAAAATTGAAAAAGAATATATATTTATGATAGAAGAGAAAAAAAAACCAGTGTTTTCTAAAGCTTGCCTGAGACACACTTAAGCCCATGGCCCCAAGGCAGAGCTTTATTTTACAAGAAGCCCAGTGGCTTTGAATCATGACTATTTGATATAAATGTTAATATGAATTTTATATATATATATATAAACAATAGAGTTGTTAAAGTGGTGCAATTTTATGATTTAGACGATATTTTTTATAATAGAGTTATAGAAATATAAAGATGACACTGGATTTGTACTATCATTTCTGATGCTATTTCATGATATTTTAGTGTAAGTGTCTAATAGTGTGATTCTCTTCGATGAAACATGGGATTCTCATTTAAGCCCTAGATGAACTTTGCGCCTCAAACGCGCTTTGACATTTTTACAACAGAGTAGTCCATATCACATAACAGACATTGTATGTAAGCCCCTTAGAATCAAACTCAACTAATTTGGGGAAAATAGGAGGATACTTAATGACATCAAATTATCACCCCATATAGCCATACAGGTGCAATGCACGCCACTTCATATATGTTTCTGCTCTGAAACATATTAAGTTCTATGCAATATGTGCTCAGAAACATATTAAGTTCTATACAATATGCGCTTACTTGTCCAAGCAAAGAAGCAATACAAGCACCAGTATGGACAAGAGGACCTTCTTTGCCAAGAGCAAGACCACCGCCTACTGATCCAATGCTTCCAAATATCTGTAATATTCAAGAGAATATAAAATCAAAACAATCATCTACAATGAATAGAAGAGACTTCCAAGGAATGTCAACATACCTTTCCAATCAAGGTTCTGAAAAGAAGGATACCATGAATGTCAACTCCTGCACATTTATACAAGAGTCACCACCTCAGCATCATGGTAGTACCTCATCAAAGGTAATATAAGGGAGCAAAATGACAAGTTCAGCTTACCATTCAAATAACCCTTAATCTCAGGGATACCAGATCCTGCAGCTGCTGGCGCAAATTGTGTGACAATATATACAGAAGAGAAGACTAGAGCCAGGTTGATTAATATGTAGATAACAAATCCAGCCACGTATGATTTTTGTATAATTGAAAATGTCAATGCATACTTCCAGCCAGCAAAGTTCTCAACAGAAATATTAATGAAAACAGCAGCTAATCCAGTACCTGTAATCAATCAGAAAATATTAAGTGCTTGTCATGACACAACTTAGATTTGAGCTTTGGAAAATAGTGCAAATGTGAGCAATGAAGGACAAAAGGTAAATACGGAATTGGATGTCCACCACTACCAAAATTAATTCTTCTATTGGAATGTCCTTAGGTAGTCTTCTTAAGGGTCATTTATGTACAAGCTGCTCAAAAAAAATTAATTTTACAGGCTGAAGCTGCAACAACTTCTTATATACTAGAAATATGTACAAGAAATTCGATATTGTATCACTCAGTCAATTACTTGTCACCTCAGTAGTTCTCATATCAGTATATCACCAAAATACACTTGAAGATACATATAATGAAAGCTGACTGAAAATTTTCATTCCAACAAATGATTAGAATCCATGTTTCATCATATCTTTTGTATGTTATAAGCCGGAAGCTTATAAGTCATAATATAAAAAAAATAACCCATATTTTGAAAACCATAATTTGTTTTATTGACTTCATTCTACTAGCAAATAAATGAACTTTGGATCATTTGAGCTTTTGACAATTGCAGCAAACCAAGCAGCCACCAAGGCCACAAATTATTTTATACTCCCTCTATTTTTTCGTGAAACATATACCATCATAATTATCAATCCTCATGGGTAATCTCTAAGACCTGCTTGGAAATTCAATCCATGTAGATGTATACTGATATATTCACAATCACATAAAATAATAACAAGAATTGCGCAAAAATGAATTGACAAGTAGTAACGCTATGCTTACCAATGCCGATGAGCAAAGCAAAGAACCATTTCACAGCCACATAATATCCAACATACAGCTTCCCTCTCTGCGCCTATACAAACAAATCCCAACCCACAAACCAAAAATTAAAAAAAAACTTCAAATTAAGTAAACAATAAAGAATCTTGTTTTTATTATAATTACTAGAAAAACAAACCTGCTCTTCTCGATAAGCATAATTCTCAATAACCTCATAGTCAAGACTGTCGACAGTGCTCCCATCGCTCTTCTTGAGAAGACCAATATTGTCGAGGTCTCCATCATCATCCGAGTTGGGAAGCCGAGACCACACAGTCCTTGCTGTCTCCAAACCGTTCTGAAGATGATTCGACAGCATGATCTGAATAGATCCACCCACAACCGAGCCGATTAAAACCCAGAACCCTAACAACCCCTTTAAGAGAAAACTAGCTTTGCCGATAGGAAATGCGTCCGTACAGAGCAAGCATCAAGAGGTAGACTCACTCGGCGGAAGAAGAAATTGCAACGACCAATTGTAAATGATATGTATTGAAATTACAAGTGAAGTTTGGGGTTGCTAATTGCTTAGGGAGAGAACATCACTGGCGAAGAGAATCGTTCGTTCGTTCGTGTTGGTAATTTGGCATATGGGTTTGTGTCATCATTAACTCTCAAATTCGCTCTCACTTTTCCTAGTTTTTTTTTTTTTTTTTCTGACTGTGATTGTTGCTAACTTGGGTAAAGTACCCTACGGGTCCCTCTACTATCCAAAATGGTTCTTGTACTTCATTTTGCTCCAAAATGGTCCCTCTACTATCCAAAAATGGACCGAAATGGTCCCTC
>JAYMTK010001509.1:0-16159 GCA_036897405.1 Pelargonium myrrhifolium | reverse complement strand
ACATCTCCATTTTCTACTCTAAACATTTTCATTAGTTGTACCAAATACATGGGAAAATACATGTAAAAATAATACATGTATGAATCCTCCTCCAAAAAAAAATAATGGTGTGACTCTTATTTTTTTTAAATATGGAAAATACAATATAAAATAAAGAAAGGGCAATTTTGTCTAATTCATGAAGCATGTAGATAAGGGTGTGGAAGAAGCTCTTTAGAGTGTGGAAATAGCCATTCCCATAAAATTACTCAATCTGATTATGTTGTTAGAACTTCGTTTTACTTTTAGACACGCGAGTTTTTTTCGTTTTAGGATAGAATTCTAAATATGACTACTTGCGGTTAATTTTTTCCTTTTAAAAAGCCCATGTGTCCAATTGTGGGCTATAAAAAGCCCAACTTCCCAATAATGGTCTGTCTTATCATTTTCAATTTTGAATTATCTTCACAATCAGCTCAGCCTCCACTCCAATTCTCCTCCACTTCCACTTTTGTTCCCTTCTGTTAATGCTAGCAAAATAAGCTACTGCTCCCAAGTTTTCCACGCCACGCAACACTACACCAGGCACGAAACGACGTCGTTCGGAAACTAACCCTGCCTCGACCATTTCCTCGGCCATTGGAGACACAGGCACATTGTCTTCACGACGACACCATACCTCTCTTTAATCTCTCCATCTCTTATCTTCAACTTTATATATTCTCGAGAAACAAACACATCATCGTCTGCTTCACTGAGACGGCAACACCAAGTTTTATTTTCTTCTCATTTTAAATTTCTAATCTTTGTCTTCAAGAGTACGTGAATCATCATTCCAAGCCAAACCCACTTGCTTATTTTTCTCTAATTTTGATTTTTTATTTCGTTTTTGAAAACTCTCTCGTCTTCACTTCTGAGGTTCCGTGCACTCTTACTCCAATTCAATCTCTCTGCTCTCATGGCTTCGCTGACGACTCCAATCTCCCATTCCCAATCCATTTTCTATAAACAACCCCACCCCAACTTCTCTGCCTCTCTCTGCAACCCTAATCGTCTCCTATCATCCACCTTTTCCCCCAAAATCTGCTCTCTTCGTCTCAGAGCTTCCCGAATGGCACCCGCGAAGGGGCTCGTTGTTGTGTCCGCCACCACCGCCGAGAAGCCGAACAAGAGGTACCCAGGCGAGGCCAAGGGGTTTGTGGAGGAGATGAGGTTCGTGGCCATGAAGTTGCATACCAAGGACCAGGCCAAGGAGGGGGAGAAGGAGGTTAAGGAGCCGGAGGAGAGGGCTATCAGGAAGTGGGAGCCTACGGTTGATGGCTACTTGAATTTTCTTGTTGACAGCAAGTTGGTTTATGATACGCTTGAGAGGATCGTTCAAGATGCTCCCATTCCTTACTGTGAGCTCACTTTATTTGAATGCTTCTTTGATTGTTTATTTGATGTTGAGTTAATTAAATTGTTCTTTTTTTTTTCTGTAGAGTAGTACGAATATTGGTAATATTGGGTGTTTTGTTCACTTGGATAACTGTGTGTTTGGTCTGGTTTTATGCTGAGATGAAAAAGTAAACTAATTTTCGCTATATCTTCACTCACGCACATCTTAGTTGTTTGTTGTTATGGGATAGTATACATTATGATAAATTTGACCTTTTTTTTAACCTAGCAACCATATTCATTAGCTTATGCTAGTACGGCACCATCATGTTCGAGTAGAACACAAGTGAGTGGAGTATAGATATAGTGTTATAAAGAAGAAAGAAAGTGTTCCCGATATCATTGTCATATATTGAGTTATGTGTTAGAGGCTTAGAGCATCTTTGTTTAAAACAGGCTTTTGGACTTAGGCTTCTTGGATCAAAGATTTTGATTGGTTTTTGTAATTAAATTTGTTAGTACGTGTAATTGAGTTTCTGTGGTGGATTTTGGTGGCTTCCACATTTATTTTGGAGTTAGAGTTCAAAGTCAGTTGATCTGGTTATTGGTCGACCAGACTTTTGGGTTGCTACCATGGTGGATTGGAGTTGACCTTATATTAGTCTTGAAGTTATGCTTTGTAGATAGAACCTTTTTTCTGTTTTCCAGTATTTGGCCCCTACCAGACTGCCAATTGTTTCCCAAAATCATTTTTGCAATGTACTCATGAAATGTATGACCGTGCATCTTTAAGCCCCTTGTGGCATGATTTAGTAACTGAATACCTGTTATACTATACATCTTATGCAGTGTTTGTCTAAACTGTTAGAAGCAAAATAGCACCTTCACGGCTAACCATTAGTAGAATTTATAGTTTTCTTGTTGTTCCTTAGGCAGGTGGACTTGAACATGTATGTATCAGAAGGCTGAACCATGACGGATAAAAATTTGAACTCTAGGTGGATGTTAGTCTTGCCTGATGAAAAAATAAAATTAGTACATTACCCTGCTGATTAAAAGCTTGAAACTTTTATGTGCCATGTTTGTGGACCCGATTATGAAGATCTTATATATGTAATATGTTAAAACCTAAAAGTAGTATGTTGTTTTAAACTGCAGATGCTGAGTTCAGAAATACTGGATTGGAAAGGTCTGATAAATTGGCAAAAGATTTGGAGTGGTTTAAAGAGCAAGGTTATACTATTCCAGAGCCTTCTACTCCTGGTACTACCTATGCAAGCTATCTTAAAGAACTGTCAGAGAATGATCCTCAAGCATTCATATGTCACTTCTACAATATTTACTTTGCTCATAGTGCTGGTGGTAGAATGATTGGGAGAAAGGTAATCAAATATCATCTTCTCTGTATGCTAAATATTATATAGGTTCTCTATGAAATTTGAGTTGTTTGTGTTGGACACTTGGCTATTTTTAATTACTTAGCATCATTCATCTTCTGCATTCCAGCATATTTTATTAACTTTTTTGTTACAGAGAAAGTGAGAGGCATATTGAGAGAGATCTAAATAGGACTTTTTTGAATCAGGAGTTATGTCTATATGACATTATAAGTATTCATAACATACTGTGTGTTGTTTGCCTTTTGGATTGGATTTAAAATTTCGAGTTGTCCATGTTATGGATTAATGGACTATATTGTAGTTTTTTTTGCCTTGATCAAGTTTGAGTTTATTTGTTTCTCAAGTAATTTCTTGTGTGAACTTTTTTTTTAGAGTTGAGTTTCTTTTGGAACATACTCAATATCTGTTATCCCGTTATCCATCCATCCAATAATTTGTAATTTACATGGAGAAAATTATCAAATGTGATCCTATAAAAGGGAGCAGGTTTAATAAAAGCATTCATAATGTTTAATTTTGGACTTATGAAAGGGCCTACAATAGCCCCAACCTTCTCTGGCCATCCTTATATTTTCTCTCTTTATATTTCTGCAACTAACCTAGACTTGGTATTTCTCTTTGTTTCCAATTTCTATAGAAATTTCAATTGGAGTTGAAAAACAAATAAAACAACTTGAATTGAGTAACATGTATACTGATCCACACAAGGGCTATTATGTTTTAACTTTTAAAATGAAGTATTTGTTGAGGACCATCGGTATCACTTCAGTCTCATGCCTACTTCATCTTTCTGAAACATCCTTATTAAGTGTTGAAAATTTATCCTTTCTGGAGATGAACTCGCATAAGATTGTTATTTATTTTGGTATTCACAAGGTTCTGAAACTCTTCCTATTTTATTATATTGCAGGTTGGTGAAAAACTACTGAACAACAAAGAGCTGGAATTTTATAAATGGGATGGTGACCTTTCTCAACTGTTGCAGAACGTAAGGGAGAAGCTGAATAAAGTTGCTGAAGTAAGTATGCTACTCTTTCAAGATTTTTTGGTTGGCATGTCTTTTCCTCTTGTCGATGCACCCTTTCTATGTATATTGTAAACTGCATAATATATATTTGAAAAATGTAAATGAAAAAAGAATCTTACTCCAGCCAAACCAATGAAAAGATGACACCTCACAATTTAACATTGATACCGCTCCAATAAATTTGTGGGCGTGGAGTGCCCTCCCGGATCCATGTCCTGTGTGTCTTGGCCGAGTCTCAGCCAATCCTTGCTCTCAAAATGTTATTCATGTCAACCCTTTCTGTAAAGATTAGATTGCATATTGTAGCGATGTATAATCCTGGCATCTGATATATTTGTTTGTGGGTTTACTCAGAGCTGGACCAGAGAGGAGAAGAATCATTGTTTGGAAGAAACAGAGAAATCGTTCAAGTACTCGGGGGAAATCCTTCGGTTAATAATGTCATGATGTGCAGAAATTGTACTGCTATATCATCTTGTGCAAGTAAATGCTGCAAGCTTTAACTATGCTGTAAATTTGAACTCTCAAATGTCAATTCTCCACGAAAACAATGTAAATTTTTACTTTTGTTATCAGAAGTTTGTTTGAAGATATGCTAGTAAATAAACATAGTAACAGGAACTTAATTTGGCACAACCATTTTATAGAAGAGTGCTCCTCTTCATTGATGTTCTGAGCAGAAGGGCATGTAGTCCCCAAAATTCTTATGTTGCTGCTGTATCAGAAATTTTAGTTACTTGGAAACCCTCCAGTTTTCTTTCACCAGATTGCATAACTATTAGGCATATTCTGTCATTTGCAAAGGTCGAGTTTACAGTGGAAGTGGAAGTGGAAATTTTTTGTATGTGTAATATCTAGTACCACATGCCAAATCCTGCCCAAAACTTGATAGTAGACACCAGTTTTTACCAAATGGTGTTAACCGTTAAGAAGAGCTTTATATTCAATGATATAATGATGGGACCATAGTCATGATCTGAACTCATATGCAACATCACACCCATGTTAAAGTCAACGAGTGAACCTTGGTTTAGTCTGACTTGCACTTTCTAGATCAACTACAGAAAGTTTTGCCTAGCTGTCCACACAACAAGCTAAGACAGGTTTCGTTTTGCTATATACACAAAGTCACAGTCCTCTCTCTCTCTCTCCACAAGCTGTGATAGGTTTTGCTGATAAAAATGGTGAAGTTACTTCCACTTCTGCTCCTCTCTGCCTTGTTATTTGCAGGTTCTCTGGCTAGATCTACTCTTCCTCCACATACACAGCCCCATGTGCTTGAATCCTTTGAGCTCAAAACCAATCAGGTATTATGTTTTCCCATAAGAAAAACCAATCTCTGATTTGGGAACACATGAAGATCATCTTTTTATTGTGTCCTATGATGAACAGATTGCAAGTAACTACTGCCCATACAAGGTGATCATCAAGACCAGCTGCTCTTCACCATCGTACACAAGAGACAGAGTCAGTCTAGCATTTGGTGATGCCTATGGCGGCGAGGTTTGTAGTCAAATCCATTTAAAATACTAACTTTTAAACGCAATAGACTGTGAAATTAGAATCCGATACCAACCCATTGTGTGAAATTGAATTCTGATTAATGGGTATTTGGATTTGAAAGGAGAGATTTGATGATCTACGCATGCGATGCAGGTGTATGCAGAGAGACTTGACGATCCACGATCGGGTACATTTGAGAGGTGTTCTGGAGATACGTTTGAGATAAAAGGGCCGTGCACGCGGGACATATGCTATCTGTACTTGCTGAGGAAGGGATCGGACGGTTGGATACCGGAGAGCGTGAAGATCGCCGGCAACAGGTATACGAGGGGTGCTTCGTTTTACTTCAACAAGTCGCTACCAAATGGGGTCTGGTTTGGGTTTAATCAGTGTCCTCGTCATAGTCATAGTCAAGGTGCTGTCATTATGTAGATGCCGACAACATCATAAATATTACCTCTACTTTCATGTGGCTGAGATAGTTGTGTAGTTTTATGATATTGTAACTATGGAAATAAGATGATGATTTGTAATCATTTTATGGCTTCATGGGATTGATTGATTTGATGCTGTTGTTTTTCACCTGTAGTTTGTATTTGTCACACCTACCCCCAGATTCCACGTTCAGTCGTTGATTAACTTGAGCAATGTTTCGTGTAGTATGGTAAAAAGATCAAGTGTTGAAAATTGTTCTTAAAAGTTGACTTTATTGTCGTTAAAAATAATCATAAGAAGAGATAGGGATAAATTACGGATGACATCAAATAAAAAATATTCTAAAACAGATAACTACCCTATATTTTTACTTTGTTTGTAATTGACTAACAGTGTTATGTTATGAAAGAAAATGACCAAATTATTTTTACATACACAATAAAATACAATTAAAGGCTTTTGAAGATTTTAGTGACGGAAAATTTAAAAACTTCAAGTTTATGGCGTTGGAAAATTCATACTTGCCAAAAGTATTAAATTTCAAGCTAAAATTTCAAATTTAAAAATTCAAATAACAAATTCTAACGCAATCAAATTTTTTACTCAAAATACAAAAATAAAATTAGATTGAACAAAATATCTTATCAAGTTTAGAATCCAATTTTAATTGGATACAAAATTAAAACCCTAACACAATTAAAATAACAACAAAATTCAAACCCCAACAAATCTTAAATTTAAATATTGAAATCCTAAAACTAATTTTGAATTTAGTCCCAATAAATTTGAAACCCAAAAATCTGCTTGTTTTAAATTTTGACTCGAGATCGCCTTTTTTGAGGTCATTTGTGGTTACTGTTGCGCCGAAAACACAGAGACACACATGCACTCCTTAGCTTATCTTTATAACAAACTAGAAGTTAAAATTTTCTATTCTTGTATGAATTGTAAAAAGGTATCGTTCATAATCTGCTAGCTTTCTTATTTGAAAACATACTTCCCAATTCAAGAACTGTGATTTCACAAGATGTTAACTTTGCTTAAGAGAAATGATGATGATGGATGAGAGAGAAAGAGGGTGTGAGAGAGATAAGAGAAGTGAGTGGTTTATAGTATGTTGGGTAATTTTGAAATTTCATAAATCAAATGACTCACATTATGTAAAAAAGTGTTAAATTCCGTTAGTTTTAACTATTAACAGTTAAAGTGAAAACATAGAGTAGTTATCTGTTTTGAAAATTTATTTTTATAGTTATGTGTTATGGGACACTCAAAGTTGGTGTCATCCGCAATTATCCAAAAGATATATCAATTTTGAGAAAAAAGAAGAAGTAATTAATTTATTTGGTATTAACTAATATATGCGAGGGCTTCTACAATTTGGTGGCAGTGGGCTTGGGGCTTGACAATTGCGGTTGAAGTTCAGAAGAGATTAAAATAATAGAAAAGTTAAAGTGTAGAGTTTCTTCATTTTTGACGTTTTCGGTAGACGGATGCGGCGGCGGTAGGAGAGTCTGATCGGCAGGGATGGCGATAGAATTGGCAGACAATGTGAATATGATATGACTGGAGGAGGAAGAGAACAACTGGCTAGAGGTCAACGTTTTGGAAGAGATCAGACGAGACATTGTGCTGAAAGATCAAACGAATCTTGGAGATCAGGTCAGCTCGTTGAAATGATGCTTGAGTAGAAAGTCTGTTGTGGGAGTGGCTACCCACAGTCATACTCAGGTGCACGTGTTGGTGCTCAAACCCATAAGCCGTCTTCAGGGGCAGATGGTTGTCGAGAGTCACAGGTTGGTGGAAATACATGCAATTTCAGGTTGTAGAAGTCAGGGCTAGTACTAGCATCACGAGTCTCATTTCAGGACACGTATTTAGCATGTACTATGGTCCAAATCTTGCTTCGCGGTGTTGGAGGTTTTAAGGTTTAGAAGTTAGGTCTAGTATAGACACCACGAATCTTGAGATAGGGTGCGTGGCCAATGGGTACTATGGTGCAAATCCTACTTCTTGGTTTTGGACTTTTTTTATTGTTGTGTTGGAGCTTAGTACTATTATTCTAGTTTTTGTGTTTTGCTTTCTGTTTAGTTTCTTAGTTATCTTTGCTATGTATAGTTCAATTTTGGGGTTGAGAATGCTTCATTCTCCATGTTGATACGATCAACGAGTGCAATCCACTCTTGCAAGAGGAGAACTGGGTCTTATGCTAGTTTTCGGGATAGAGTAGTTCAGGTCCTTTGGGTGCTATTCGATCTTAATATAAACTATTTACTTTTGTGTTTAAAAAAAACTAATATATGCATTAGCATCGTAATTTAAACTAATATAACAAGGCAAATTTGGTCGGCTTTCATATGTAGAAACATCTACCATATTATAACATAACAGAATCAATCGATTCAATCTACATTTTAATAGAATAAAAAAATGTATATTAAAAAAATTTTCTTTGAAATGAATGAACAAGAAACCCCTTTTTATTATTCACCTGTAAAACATAAATAATCTATTGTTTGAAGATGATATTAACTACATAACATGATGGCAGTAAGATAGTATACATTTTCTTTCTTCCTTCTAGGAGGCCAAAAATTCCATATGAGACATTGAACTCTAGTGTGAATCAATTTTTAGTGGAGCTAGCCTTCTCTAAAGTTCTCTTTCTGCATTTTACTTAAAAAGACTAGTCAATTGCTTCTTAAAATTGCTTGTGTGACAATCTATTTTAAGAAGACACTATTGTTAGTTTGTTACCAAACAAGTGCTTGTTTGTGAACACGAGTGTCTAAAAGTCGATGAAGTAAAATGAGACAAAACAAACTTTTGATAAAATTAATATTTTAACGTAAATGGAGTTTGAAAATGTATTTTGAGAATGTAAACTGTGTAGTAAAATATGAGTAAAATGTACTTTAAAAGTGTATAATTACATTAATTACATATGTAACAAGATTAGGGGCAATATAATCTTTTTTTTTTCTCTTTCTCTTTTGGCATAGAAGTTTGGTTGAAGCTCCTTTTCAAAAGAAGCTTCCAAAAGAGGTTGGAATGAGATTTATCCCAAAATCTCTTTTTACACCAAAAATTTACAAACAATTTACTATTTTGAAAGTTAGCTATATCCAACATGACACATGCAAAGAGGCAAAAGGAGCAAAATTTGAGTTCTCGAACAAGCCCTAAAGTGGTATGTTCATCAACCATCCCTACTTGACCTTATTTGTTTCACTAAAGAGATAAGTATGTATGAGTATGCATGACAAAAAAAGCTTTGAACTTGTAAAAAGGTAAATGTAAGAGTCTATGAAACAATTAGGAAACAGAAGCTCAATCATACCACTAGCGCCTGTAGCTCAGTGGATAGAGCGTCTGTTTCCTAAGCAGAAAGTCGTAGGTTCGACCCCTACCTGGCGCGTAATATGATTCTTTTTCCTTTTCCTCTTCCACTGAAGACTTGGCTTTTGCAAACTTCTAGTCTGCAACCAAACATAAACATTAGCAACATGAAACCATAACCTGACAAGAACTACATCAAGATTTTCTCACAAGATTCTTCACATCAATGTATGTGTGTATTATATGCACTAAGTGACTAAAAAAGAATTGGAACTTTATCATATTCACGTAGTTGTATAAGGTATTAGCACAATTCAGATTAATACTCCCTCCGTCCCAAAATGAGTGTCTTGTTGCATTTGATCTCTCAACACATACTCATGAGGATAAAAGAGTAAATATACCACACTAACTAACTTGACACTCATGATATTATGCAGGTTTGATACTATGTTAAACTTGAATCCAAACCAAAAGCTTAAGCTAATAGGTGGAAGGCCAACGTGTATATCAAGTGGCAATAGACCTCACATTCTTTCGATGTGGGATAATATTAATAGACATATTTATTTGTGGCTTTACACAAAGAGGAGAAGAATCATTGTTTGGAAGAATCCGGTTAATAATGTCATGATGTGCAGAATTGCACTACTATGTCATCTTGTGCAAGTAAATGCCGGTAGCTTCGACTATGATGTAAATTTGAACTCTCAAATGTCAGTTCTCAGAAGTTTGTTTTAAGATATGCTCGTAAATAAATATAGTAACAGGAACTTAATCTGGCACAACCATTAACATGTGCTTGATACCTTGGAGCTCAAAACCAATCAGGTATGTTTTCCCATTACAAAAAGCTATCTCTGATATGAGAACATCATAAATATTCATGTGTAATGTTACATGGAAATAAGATGATGATGGTGATTTGTGAGGCCTCAGTTATTGCAAATGTAATGATTTTATGGCTTATGGGGCTTGATTTGATGCTGCTGTGGCTGTTGTGAAAGACTCATTTACACCTATAGTTTGTATTTGTCACATCTACTACAAATGTCCAAGTCCAACAGTGATTAATTAATTAAGCAATATGAGCTGTAAAAAATTGTTTAAAGTAGTTGAGTTCTATGTGAGTAAGTTTAGATAAAAACAATCGCAAGACTCTATGAATTGTTGAAATAACTGAATTATATATATATATATATATATAGATTATTTTGATAAAAAAAAAAGTTCTTAATTAATTTATTGGGTATCACCCGATACATGCATTAACTAGGATGGGTTCCCTCCTAAAAAGGGAATATGTTAGGTCGCATAAATCGGCTCAAGGGAAGTCTTGACTAGTGCCCTCAACTTAAAGTCTATTCGTTTTGGTTTATTTGATTCTGCAGTTAGGATCATAATGAGGTTATAGTCTCGTATAACGTTTATTTTATGATATATTCTATTTTGTTGTTCAAATAAAAAACATACATTAACTGAGTAATTTAAATTACTATAACAAATTAGATTCGGTCGACTTCAACTGCATCAATCATTTTATAGTTCATTATAACATAATAGAATTCAATTGACCTTATCAACAAATCAAGTTGACCTAATTTGCATTTTACTACAAAAAAAAAAAGAAAAAAGAATATATATTCACATTTGTTTCTTTCTTTCAAGTGAATGAAAAAACTTTGTTATATCAGTCCCATCCGAAAAGAAATTAATATATGGTTTCAAGATGAAATTAACTAAAGGCAAGAATGCTATATACATTCTTTCTTCTCTTTCAAGAGACCACAAATGTCATACAAGATATTGACCTCCTGCAAAAATTAGTTTCTTCATGGAGATGGCCTCCTTTATATATATTAATTATATTAAATTATCGAAGATATACTTCTTAAAAATGTACTTATGTGGCACCTTCACCTCCTTTCAAGACAAACAAACAATAAGTGTTATGTTCATCAAGAATCCCTACTTGATCTTATTTGATTCACTAAAGAGATTAGCATATGTGAGTATTTGATTATACAAGGCAAAAAAGATTTGAACTTGTAAAAAGGCAAATGTAGAGGTAAAAATGTAGAATTAGGAAACAGAAGCTCTATCATACCACTACTGCCTGTAACTCGGTGGATAGAGCGGTTGTAGGTTCGACCCCCAAACCTATGATGGTGTGAATTGGAGTCAAGTCTTGCTTGAGCAGAAGAAAAAATAACAATGTTTAATGAAATGGCATTATTCAAATACAGACAGAGCGAGAAAGCAACTTCTCTTTCTTTTTTAGGTTCTTAACAACAGCATAAAATTCAGATACTCTACTAAGAAGTTGTATTGCAATCTAAAACAAAAATATGATCCACTGAAGACTTGGCTTTTGCAAACTTCTAGTCGTCCTGAGTGCTCATAAATCCACCAAGGAAGCCAGCTCCGTTGCAGTTTCCACACAGGATGTCCCTCTTACCTCTGCAACCAAACATAAACATTAGCTACTTGAAACCATAACCCGGCAAGAACCACATTAAGATTTTCTCACAAGATTCTTCACATGAATGTATATGTGCTAAGTGATTAAAGAAAGTATTGGAACTCTATCACATTCATGTAGTTGTTAGTTGTGTATAAGGTATTAGTACAATCCAGATGAATATTTAGTTATGTAGGGACATGATACCAGATAAACAAGGCATTAAGGTCCCATCAATAAAATCATATTTCCATATTTGGGTTTATCATAGCACGCTCAAATAAGCATAGAACTCAATCTCTAATGAACAGAACTGATTCATTTTTCCATTAACAGCAACAAATTGACAAAGATGTGATACTGATGTATTTCCTTTGATCATACAATGAAGCACAGAAGAGAGAAATTATGCAAGTACCTGCAAAGCCAACATAGACCACCAGCTTTGAATTGTCCATCGAAGTGGTCTACCGAATTAACTCCAGTACCTTTGCACTGGGAGCAATTAACAGCACCTGTTTGGTGGACAGGAAAGTAAGATAAGTACGTAGAAATCTTCCGTTGGTACAATTCGTTTAATAAAAATTGTAGTGATCGTTGATGTGTATACAAACATGTATATTTAATCAATTTTCTAACGAATATTCATAAACAGAAAAGAAACCCCATTAAAATATTTGTGTCCGAAAAGGGTTGAAAAGAAGGTTGAGAAAGTGCGACAAACTTCTATAGTAAACAAACTCAATATCCATCACAAGGACTTGAAAAGATTTAAAAGATACGCATCTATGTTCTGATGCTTTCTGATTACAAAAATAGACAACAGCCCCCCGCAAAATCAGGATTTCTCTACTGTAAAAGGCTTACACAATCGTCAAGCCAAAGAAAAATAATATCATACTAAATGCTACACGAAATTAAACATAACCACTGGAACCTTGTAAGACTTCGCCACTTCAATTCTGCTACTAGTTCAAGGGCAGAAAATACTCTTTCCCATTAAGATAAGTCATATGTGTCATAATTAATAGCCTTAACTAGCAGTAATTACCGATAACCACTATTTCAAATGCACTTAAGCCATCTCTAGAAGCAAGGTAGCTAATTCAAAGGGCAAGACTAAAATGATACTGTAGATTTTACCATTTCCCTCACAATCAGGACAGAGTATGCTAGCTCTCGGGGTGTCTTTTTTACTTCCTGCGGTGGCCTGTTCAATCAAGAAATACTGAATTAGAAGGACTGAAATAGCAAGTAAAAATCTCCATGTTATGGTGAATGTTGGAGCCACCAAATCTTATCTCAACTTATCAAACCATCATCAAACACCAAATCTTATCTACATGTTTCATTACAAACATCAAATTCATCACAACTGACTTTACAATAGTCCAAGAAATTCAATTCCACCACCTTCTTGAGCGTGGAGTTTCAGCTTATAGAACAAAATTTCATATTTTTCAAGAAATGGAAAGTTACAGAATTCTCACCTTCACCTCCAAAGACTGAAACCTGGTGGTTCTTGAGCTCTGAGCTAGTTCATTAACCCGAACAACCTTACCAATTCCAGCAGCTGAATTCCCAATTAAGAACCCTAAAGAACATAACCGGATATTAAAATGAGGCAAGCACATAGGTAATCAAGAAAGAGAGTGAACAGTACTTACCTGGTTGGTTAGGGGTTTTCAGGGAACAGAGAGGTGTGAAAGAAACAGAAGTTGCCATTACTCCAAGCTCTCAAGCAGCTAGAGAGACTGTTGTTTCAGTTGTTTTTGCCTTTGGTTGGAAATGAAACGAAACGAAGAGAATGAACCTAAAGATAAGGACCAAATGGGGACAAGACAATCCCATGGCTTAATTACCCAACTACCCTTCCTCACTTTGCATCTACCTGTCTCAAGAAATCAAGGGTATTGGTGTAAATTCACGTTCATCCCCACAGCAACTCCACACCTCTCATTGAACATTGTTCTGTTTCCGGAGAACACAGAAAACAAATACAAATGACCATTGGTTTTATTAGTTCTTTATTCAAGTAAAAGCTGTGTTTTTTGCTGTGTGGTTCACTTGCTTAAGTCCTTGTTTGGTACCACTAGAGCCTCTTTAAAAGAGATACCACGTAAGTAAAATTTAAAGAAAAATTATATTAGATTGTTCGGTAAAATATTAAATGACGACTTAAAAGAGACAAACTTGATTAAGAAGATGATTCATGCAGGAGCTTAATGCCCCCAGTTGAATTTTTGGTCTCTAAAGAGGATAACTAACACGTAAGTTACCTTTTTGTCCTCATAAAACGCAAATTGGGTCAACCGATTCAATTATGTTCTACCGGCCTATAAAAATGGTAGATGTTGTTTCTGCAAACAAAGTCAACCTCATTTGTTGATAAGGTTGACCATATGATATGATACGGTAGGTTAAATTACTCAATTAATGCATATGTTGGTTATTATTTATTATGATCAACATTAAACATCTTATAAGAACTTTTGTAGCGATTGATATTATTAAGTTGTTTATTAAATACTTTATATTCTCCTTGTTTATTTCAACAATTGATACTTCTTTACGTTTGTTTTTATATGGACATATTAATAAAACTCAACAGTTTCGACCAACTCCTTGTAACTCCTTACAAATTTTCAGTAGTTTTAGCAAACAAGGCCTAAGTTCTGGCAATATAGAAAGAGTAGTGTTATTGTTAAAATCTCAAAGCTCTTGCTGTAAGTTATTAACATTAAGCTAATTACATTCATGCTTTAGAATGAATTTGGAATGATTTTTAGAAATCTATGAATTTTACATGCATAATAAGTAGTAAAGAAATCATACCCGAGTTGGATTGAGATGCCATGTCCAAGCTTGATGAATTCATTCTTTGATTTTTGGGTCTATAATTGATTTCTCTCACTTAACCCTTAATTCTTTCTACACACACTAATATAGATGGATATTCTTTATGTGCATGCCTTAAATGGGTAGAGAGATGACCAATTTATAGATGGTTGCCATCATTATCATCCTTCCATAAAGGATTGAATTTGTAAATTAATGATGAGATTAACATGCTCAAGTTACCTTATCACCTTAATCATTTCTATCAACTTTAATCATATCAACTTTAATAATTTTAGACTTTAATAATTTTTGACTTTAATAATTTTAGGTCATATCAACTTTAATAATTTTAGACCACCTAATAGATAATTAAAGAATTATCTTACACTTGCTTGTTTTTGACCTTTTGTTATAGTAAATGGAGTGTGCGAGTAAGTTGTTTATGCATTAATGGGTGCAAAACTGCAAACATGGGCTCAAGAAATCACAGTTTGGATGGTGTTCTGTTCTGTTCCTGCAGAAGCATCTTGGAATTGCAAAGAAACTCCAAAAGCAAGTAACATTACATATTTTAATGATAGTAGCTGTGATGTGCCTTGACCTTGGGTACCATTATATTTATATACATCTTTGTAATGAACAGAAATACACAAAAGAGCATATAACAAATTCTCCTGTTTTGCTCGAAAACAGCAGAAAGTACAGTGAAGTTGTATTGCAAATATCCACAAAAGAGACGATCCTTGAAAACTTTCTACTCATCCTTTGTGCTCATGAATCCACCAACAAAGCCAGCTCCATTACAGTTTCCACACAACATGTGGCTCCTACCACTGCAGCACGGCAACATTAATTTATGTTAAAAACATGAAACCATAACCTCTTGACTTGAGAACTGGTATTACTCCCTCAGGTCATGCAGATATGATTGACGCAATGCAGGAACTTTATATAAGATTCTTCACATGAAGACACAATGTATATTTTGTAGAGATATGATACAAACACAAACAAAGCATAGCAGAAACCTATTTTCTCCATTGCAGTCCACCAAAAAAAAGAGAAGCAACGTACCATTTCAATTCATGAAACCTAAGAATCGTATTAAGTAAGCAATAACAATAACTTTGCAAGGATAACCAACCTATATTTTTAAGGAGGCGCAGATCTTTATTGATTATGTACTCTCTTATATCCAAAATCGTCTGGTTTAAATCGTACATCAACATTTTGGGTTTCATCTAGCACATTCTAATCTTTGACGGTGACAATGATGATGAGGAAGAGTGATAGTGACAAGTTTACTTTGATTCTACAGTTAACACTTAACACCTTCCATAGAAGATAGAAATTACACAAGTACCTGCAAAGCCAACATTGTTCACCAACTTTGAAATGTCCATCAAAGTGGTCTATCAAATTAGCTCCTGTACCTTTGCACTGAGAGCAATTAACTGCACCTGTTAGTTGGACAAGGAAATGAGACACTGTGAGTACAAATATTCTGTTGGTAGGGACATCTAAGTGATTCTTTGAGAATGAGTTGATGTATATCCAAATTCCAAACAATTATATAAATTAAAAGAGAAAAAAAGGCTACTTGAAATGTTTGCATTCGAAAAGGTTTGAAAAGAAGGTTGAGAGGGTGTGACAAACTTGTTTTGCAAATCGACTCCTTATCCATCAATAGGGCTTGAAAACACTAAAAGATGATCATTTGTGTTCTACGTGTAAGTAAATATTTCCATAATTCAATGCAAGTTGGTTTACCACTTGCCTTAAGACATGGAAGTGGGT
>JAYMTK010001508.1:0-16160 GCA_036897405.1 Pelargonium myrrhifolium | reverse complement strand
ATAGATAGATTTGAGAAATTATACATTTATTTGGGGAGTGTTGAGATTTGAACCTATGACCTCAAAGTCACATAGGCTCTGATACCATGTTAAGGACCAACTCAACTAAAAGCTTAAGCTAATAGTTGAAGGCCCATTAATAGTTTTATACTCTAACAGTTACGTCAACCTCCAACGTTGATAAGCTTAAGGGTCAAGTCATCATTACCATGAACTTCTTTCAATAAGCTAGGTGTTTGTCTGGTCATCTACTTGCTTTTTGTAGAAGCAATGTCCATAGATATTGAATTCAAATGTTTTATAGATTGTTAAAGCTATCACAACCTCATTTCAGACATTTTCACTCCACATGATCTCTACTGGGAGGTTTTTCCTTCTGAGGTACATAGCTTATGTGGAAAATTTTCATTCATGTTTAGTCCATGTTTTTGGTAGGTTAATGATTTAAATACCCCTCAATCCATATAGAGTAGAAGTGCTACAAGAAAAAACACAGTACAGTAGACCCAAATATGCTATCAGTCGAACTCAGAATTTGATATACATGTTTTATGTTGGTAGACCCATATGTGATATAAATCAACCTCAAAGTTAGATATACATGTTTTTTTTATTTTATGCGGTAGACCGTTCTAGTTTCATGGTCGACCTTCAGTCGGTATACCCATATGTGATATAGTCGACCTTGGAGCTAGATTATAATGCTTGTATACTCTACAAGGTCGACCGTGAAATTGACTAGATCGACCAACTATGTATAAAATATAAATTTTTATGTTATTTTTTTTTCTTTTAATATATGTACCTAAATATATAGTTTAGTAAATTCACAATTATACCTCTATTTGTTGACAATTTTACCAAATAATTTAATTATTCAGAATTTCTTTTAAATCTCATTTTAGACGTTAGTTTACCGTAAAGAAAAACATTTTACCTCACTTTACCTACTTCCACGTACATTTTACCTTCGTAAATTTAAAATTGTCAATCTAAAAACAAGCCTTTAATCTCCTAAATGGTGCGAAAGTCGCAACTCATAAATAAAACTTAGATTTCGAATGAATCATTTTTCATCATTTACGAAATAAGTATAGTTCTTAAAATAAAATTTATGGTACTATAGCAAATTTTTTGTTTTATTTGTCAATAAAAAACATAAATTTCTGAAATCAACGGTTATGGATTTAGCCACACTCTACAGTTGGATCAGTAACTTCGATTCTGATCTCATAACTACCATCAATCAAGTGGTCCACAACGCAAGAACAGCCAGTGTTCTCTCTCCGCGCGACACGTGTAATCCCATCCTCTCGTAGCCCAAATCCCGCGCAAAAACAAAGACAAAAACAGAACATTCCCATACACGCAATACATAACGACCAAAACAACCAAAAGCCACACAAAACTCACCAGATCTCAGTCTCTCCGCAGAGGCGAGACGCATCGAGCGATGGAGGAGAAGCTGATACAGAGGTTGGAGGCGGCGGTGGTGCGCCTCGAGTCGGTTTCGTCCGGCTTTCACGCCGGTGGTTCGCCTTCAGGAAGCAGAGGATTCGATTCTTCGGATCGGTCGATTAAGGCGTTTGACGGTTTGATCGCGGAGTATTTGGGTAGGGTTACCAGCACCGCCGAGCAAATTGGTGGACAGGTTCTAGAAGTCTCCAAAGTTGTGGAGGAAGCTTTCATGATTCAAAGAGATCTTCTCGTCGAGATCAAGCAAACTCAGGTCGGTTGATTTTTCCGTTTTCTGATCGAATTTGAGTAAAGCTACTATTATTTTTGTTAATGTGATTTAGAAAGATCCTAAATGTGAGTGAGGGATATTTTGGTATGGTGAATTGTTAGGGTGTGGAAATGTGAGTTAAGGATCCCATCGTTTGGTTTTGATGTTAAAATTATCAGATATATGCTGTATATGAGCTTAGTGGTATGAATTATATGAAATTCAGGGAAACGGATTGGGATGTCATGTGTTTGTATTTGTAGCATGGTTGTATAGGTCTCTGAAGTTAGAAATAAAAGTTGATTCGAATCCTATAATCAAGTTTATTAAATTTTGTATGAACTAATCATTTTTCATTTTCTACAGATCGAATTTGAGTAAAGCTACTATTATTTTTGTTAATGTGATGTAGGAAGATCCTAAATGTGAGTGAGGGATATTTTGGTATGGTGAATTGTTAGCATGTGGAAATGTGAGTTAGGGGTCATATTGTTTGGTTTTGATGTTAAAATGACCAGATATATGCTGTGTATGAGCTTTGTGGTGTGAATTATATGGAATTCTGGGAAACGGTTTGGGATGTCATGTGTTTGTAGCATGGTTGTATAGATCTCCAAAGTTATTTTGGATCGGATCTTATGGCAGTACATTTTGGTAGTTTTGAGATGTTGATGAATGATGTGTGCATTTTAAATTAATCAGGTTGAAACATCTATTGTATTAGTGTTGTTGGTGTCACAATTTGGATGGCAGAATCTGTAGAAAACTGATTGAGTGGTCAATTTACATAGAAATCTGCATTGACAAACATATTTTTGAAAGGTTAAAACAGTGTCCCAACACAATCAAGGTTTCCCATATAATATTAAAATCTACTATCGATGATGTCATCTTCAAGTTATTTGAATGATATGGTAATGTGGCTGTTCAGCAAGAACTCCTTAGATATTATGCAGAAGATGGGGGTTACATTCTACAAGGAACGTGGAGGAATATACTTATGGTTGCTGTCACCAGTTAATATCCTTTGTTTTGTTTCTGGTGAATTCAATTACTAAGAATTGAATTCTGTTTACTTCTGTTCTGCAGAAACCTGATCAAGCAGGGATGGGTGAGTTTCTTAAGCCATTAAATGAAGTTATTGCGAAAGCACATGCAATGACAGAAGGAAAGCGATCTGATTTCTTTAACCACTTGAAAGCTGCTGCTGACAGTCTCCATGCTTTAGTATGGATTGCATTTGTAGGCAAAAATTGTGGTAAGAAAAATGTAATTGTAGATGAAACTTTACAATTTCATTTTTATTTTATTTTTATAATTTCATTTCCTTCTTCAAGGTATGAACATGCCAACTGCACATGTGGAAGAAAATTGGCATATGGCTGAATTTTACAACAACAAGGTACTTTTGTAGTTGCAGAAATCCAGAAAGTTACAATAAAGTTCTTTCCCCTTTTCAATTTGTGCTCTATTGCATTGAAGAATGGAGAGGTTTAGGAAATTTAGTGAAACTGAAGTTGGAATTCTGTATCTAATTAATCGATGGTTTAATTTTGAAACCCTTAATATGACATGCAACATCAATTTGTATTTCTTATTGGGACAGTTGGTGTTACATTTTTTTTATTCAGTGATATTGGTATTGGCTTCATTCTCATCATTGATACTCCGGCAGAGACTTATTTTAATAATTAATAACCTTGACCCATAATTAAATTTCATAATTTCACAATGTATTATTTAATTTTGCAGTATCTATTTAAATTCAGGTGTTATATCATGAGAAAAAAAATCTTAGTCAATTGTTCCTTACAATTTGCATATACCATCCAGGTTCTTGTGGAGTTCAAGAACTCAGACCAAAATCATATTGAGTGGGCAAAAGCTGTGAAGGAACTATATATACCTGGTTTGAGGGATTTTGTAAAAACTTTCTATCCTTTGGGCCCAGTGTGGAGTTCCACGGGTAAAGTTGTCACATCTGCTCCATCAAAAGGTCCTCCGCCACCTAGTCGTGCACCATGCTTCAGTTCTGGATCTCCCAAGGCTTCATCATCACAGCCACAGCAAGGGTTGGCTGCTGTTTTCAAAGAAATTAATTCAAAACCAGTTACTGCTGGTATTGTCTTACTGCATTTCCTTTATATTGTAGGTTCCAGTGGACACCAGTATTTACTTTTCTAGCTTTCCAGGTCTGAGAAAGGTCACAGATGACATGAAGTCAAAGAACCGTTCAGATAGAAGTGGTGTTGTTGGTGCCAGTGAAAAAGAACGTCGTACCACCACAAAATTTTCTTCCTCCTCTAAAACAGGAACTCCAAAGCTAGAGCTCCAAATGGGCCGGAAGTGAGTATGTATGGTGCTCTTCTTGCTCTGTATACAGGGGGTTGATCCAAGTATTTGATTTGTTTATCGCACTCTGTCATATCCTTTTGCAGGTGGATTGTTGAGTATCAAGTTGGACAAAAGAACTTAGTTATTGATGACTGCGATTCAAAGCAGTCTGTTTATATTTTTGGATGCAAAGATTCTGTTCTGCAGATTCAGGGTAAATCCTTATCTTGCAAATATCATTTCTCTATCAACTATCCACTTCTGCAATTGTTTTGTATTGATTTTGGGTGATCCTATGTTACTATTATAACTTGGTCAATTTGCAGGAAAAGTTAACAACATAACAGTTGACAAATGCACAAAGATGGGGGTTGTGTTTAAGGTTAGTATGAGATATGGGCATCACGCATCAGGATAAATTTTCATTCATGGAAGCAATACAATATGTGTGATAAACTTATTTAAGCTCTATACCTACAAACAGGATGTTGTGGCCGCATTTGAGATTGTAAATTGCAACGGAGTTGAGGTGCAATGTCAGGTATTTCTATTAAACGACACACTCATTTGACTATTGCATGATATGAAATTTAATTTTGACATTAGTGCGCCAAATCATATGAATTGTTAGTAAGCTGTGGGTGAAGAAAGTAGTAGTGTATTATAAGTTGTTTTCTCCTCTAATCATTTTCTAATTTAAACTTGAGTATCCAAAATTGCGTGAATTACTTAATGTGTGGGTGAAGAAAATGGTAATGCAATATAAACTGTCTTTATCTTCTCTCATTTCCTTTGTATATTCTAGGGGTCAGCTCCAACAATTTCAGTGGACAATACAGGAGGCTGCCAAATATATTTGGGCAAAGACTACATGGAGACATCCATAACAACAGCAAAAGCTAGTGAGACTAATGTATTTGTTCCCAGTGATGGGCCAGATAGTGATTGGGTATGTTTCCATGTTCTTGTTATGCTTTTTTTATTCTGTGCTCATAAAAGATTGTCTTTATTTTTTTTATTCTGCTATCTATGCTCTTTCAAAGACATTTTTTGTTGCTCTCTCCATTCGTTTCCAGGGGTTAGGGGTTGGAGGATCAAAAAGAAAAATTATGTACTTGATAACCAGCCTAAAAAGTGACTTGAATTTGTATTCAGTTGTGTAGTTATCTAGAAATGCTTTGTTTGTTTAAATAGCACATATTTTATCAGGCTTGATTGTCTTTACAAAAATGTGACATTTAGCTTGTAAAGTGAGACCTATCTTCTTTGCAAGGGAATGAAATGAGGCTGATCAAAATTGTCATATACTAATTACAATTGGATGATGAAATTGATCAATAGGCATGAATTTCCTAGGGTGTATCCCCATACACAGTATTGCATACAATTGACTCTGTTACGTTTCTTTAATTGTGCTTCATGTGATTATTTACTGAAAACCCCAAGCTTAAGATCTAGTTGATGAACCTTAGTATTAGAAGTATCCCGTATTGACAAAATGTAGAGTTAATGATCACAGGATATACTAGTTGAACTTGAGCCTTTCCGGTATGAGTAGTCTAATGTGACATCCAAGCTGATTTGGGATGGAGTTTTGTGTGTTTGTCTAGCCTCCAAGTTAAACATCATGTCAAAAAAGTACTTTCTTTATGGTTTTCCATAGTCATCTTTAGGGTAAACTTATTTTTCATGATCATATACTCTGATTCTCTGAGTGTATACTTTCTCTAAGTTGAAGAAAGTGTGGGAATTTCGTCATCTTTAGAAGAGGAGCAGAAAGTCTTGATAGCTATGATTCAGAATGTGAACAGTTCTGGTTGCTTTGCTGTTCAATTATTTTCTATTTCTTGTACTAAAAAAACTATGGATTCACAAAATTGTGTTTTTGGTGCAGAGTGAGCATCCTTTGCCTCAACAATATGCTCATGCGTACAAGGATGGTACTTTCGAGACTACTCCTGTTTCTCACTCCGGAGGGTAATTGGATATTTTATTTTCTCATTTTAAAAAAAAAATTATTTCATTAATTTCCTCGATCGGTTGAGGTTAATTTATGTTACATGATGTAATTGTGGACTTCCAATATATAATCTGTTATGCTCATGCAGTCATGCTTGCTTGTTTTGGCTTCTTGAGATTTTTTTTTTTTGTGTTTTTTTTGCAAGTTGATTTCTAGATGAGTGTCTTGTTTTAGGTTTATTTAACTCTTTAATGTCTTCGTATATATCTTATTTTTTAACATTTCTGGTTGAATTTAGTGGAAACCATTTTTCAACGTAAAGTCATACATGTGTTTTCTTATAGGAATCATTTTGCTTGTCCATTAGTTTATAAATTGAGATGATTTTAATAAGTTATGAAATCAACATTGACAAGAGGATGAGGCACCATTTTATCTAGACAAAAAATCATATATACTATCACAAATATACTAATTTGCTTTCAAATTTAGTTGATTACGGTGTTTATGAATGTTATTTGATCATAATTTACTCAACTTGACTTATGTGTGGCAATCTACAGATTTCTTACCATAAGGTAGGGTGAAAACATACTTTTCAAAAATTAGCTCAAAAGAGAGGAGTTGAATAGTCTATATGTTTGGATGTCAATTATTTTCCTAAACTACAACAAGTAGGAAATGCTACAAAGCATTTTTATTTAATAGACGGAGCTAATATATAAAGCCTTAATCAAGACATGATTTGGCAACAAGGAGTACAGAAACATAGTGTCAGCCAACAAAAGATGATGAACAACCACAGGAGGGTTGTCCAGTAATAGAGAGCTAGACAAAAAAAAGATAAGGAGGAGTTTGCAAGAAAATCAGCAACCCTATTACAACTTTTGTCCACATGAATCAACAAGAATTCTCAAATTCACTCGCCCAATCCCTGCAATCCGATATTAAAGCACTCTAAGGATGAGAAGAAATATCAACAATGTAAAAATGATCAGTAATGTTTGTAGCATCCATCTCGACAATAATTTTTGTGCAGTTTAATTTCTTAGCAAGCTTGAAACCCTTACATAAACCCCACCATTCAGCCAAACCCACATTAGTCCAACCCACATGATAACAGCTACCCCCAACCAATTATCCAAGTGGTCTCTTGCAACCGCTCCCACACCGCTCTCACTCGAATTCCCTTTTGAATAGCCATCAGTGTTAGTTTTTACTCAAGTCGGCGATGGGGGACGCCAATGATTAAGACACAAGAGGACAACGAAGTGATTTTGAGGATCCCCAGTAGGAATATTGTCTGAGACAATGGAGTGGAGCTCAAGAGCTCCAAATCTAGCAATGTGAATGACGGACTCCGGAGACCCGAAAACATCTTGAAACAAGCAATAATTTATATTTAACCACAACCCCAAAACAAACGTAAATAAACAAAAGATTATGATAGACACCCAAAGAGACATTAGTATTTGTGGACACATTCTTTTTAAACCAGACACTGAAATCGGTGGTTGTACAAATCGGAATACCCATCTTAGCCCATACCCAACTAACAAAAGGACAAGTGCGAATAACATGGTCAATGTTTTCCCCAAGAGAAAAATATCGATGATAACTAGTCCCAACATTAATATTCCTGACATTAAGAAAAACTTTGAAACTCAAACGATTAAGATAACACAACCACACAAAGGACTTGAATCTCTCCTTACACTTAAGCTTCCAAATCCAGTCCCAATTACTAGGACTAGGAATGGCCTAATTAGGATTGTTTGGCAAGAGACTATAAGCCGAACTGATAAAAATCATACCCGAAATCGAGTGACCCCATAGCTTCCTATCCTCAATATGAGACCCAAATCTAAATGGAATGACTTTAATCTTGTTTTTAACCTAACTCGGGATATAAAACAAAAAATTGTTAAAATTTCAATTACCGATGAAATCCCAACTCGCACTAATCGGAGCCAGGTCCTCAAACTGGTTAAGAGGCCCAACAAGACTCTCTAAGACTTTTGGGGCCCACCACTGTCATGGAAAATATTCGCATTAGAAGATCATCATTAGAAATTTGGAACACACCATATTATTACTACCCATTTTAGTAGTCGCAAGCAATAACAAGATTGTTGAAAATGAAAATAATGTACCTAGTGATACTATTCAAATATTGAGTTTTCGTTATACAAATAAAAAATTTCATCCGCTTTGTTAAACAAAACAACCAAAACAACAAATATGTCAAATCACTCAGAATCTTATATTGCTCTCGCCGTATTTGATTAGAAATTGATTAGTCTCTCACCAACATTAAAGTTTTGGTCGACATTAGTTTTGAGTCATTGTCAAAAAAAAAAATGACCCGAAAAAATAACTCTACATTTGTGGTAGGTAGATGATACATATCCCCAAAACCAAAACTCCTCTAACCCATTCTCACATGGTAGTGATTCAGTAAAACAAGCTATATACGGTTTGTTGAAACTAGCTCGGGAGAGGATGATACCGAACATGACTCTAACCAAGGCCCATGAAAGGGACTTTTCTAATTAATTTGCTTTTATAAATACTAACCAAATCTCTCAAATACAAGAAAATGTGAAGGCCTTTTTGGTGTTTTTGAAAAGTAGTAGTGCTGGTGTGGTGGGCTATATATGCACCTAAATTTCCACAAGAAACGATGTGGTTGAATTGATGGAGTCTTTTCTAAATTCCAAAGGGACTTGCCTTTTCATTTATTTTCTCTTTTACCAACTTCTTCTCTACCAATGTAACACTTACACCACTCTTTGTAGACTCTCTGTAGAGGTTGTGATTTAAGTTTCGGATACGATTGAAAATAGTTTAATTCGAAAAATTTACAATTAGTTCGGGTTTTACTTTTCAATTACAAAATGTATGGATCTGTTCAGATTTTTCTGATTTAATTCGATTTGGATGTTGATCGGATCAATTTTTGAATTTTTTCAACTATTTTTTTGTCTAAACCATGGGCTTCTAAAGCGGGTTCGTTCTTTGGCGGTTGACACCTTTAAGCCATTTAAACAAAGTCAGATTAATCGTCATTCAAAGTTTGCTCACATGTTAAAGATTTCACCTCTCCGCAAAAATGTGTTGAGGACTCGTGCAGCTTGTATTAACCAATTGCGTCATTTGATACTATTTTTACACATGTGTTCTCCAACAATGTAATCTTATCCATAAAGATAAAGCCATGATGTCAACAATATATTTTGTTTCAAGACATAGATTTCCTGACATTTCTCGAGTTATTTTGAATTTTGCTTTCACAGCAAAACAAACACTTACAAAAAAAATGTAAAGAAGAGTAGGTATCATCAAATGACATGTGTTGTTTTGGCCAAATACATTGGATTTATAGCTGTAACAAACAAAGTAATTTATTAAAATCTAACCATCCCCTAACCTCTCCCCTCTAAGGTCGGTGTCTAATCCACAAACAAAAAACAGAGCATCCCAATATAATCTCAAAAAAGTTTCTATCAGAACCAGACCCACAAAAGGCCAAAAACCAAGAAACCGAGCTTCTTGTGGAAGACGAAAATGGCAGTTCAAGGAAGGCACAGAATTTAATTTGAGTGAGAACCAGAACAGAACAGAACAGGGAACCCAGAAGGAGTGAGCGTGTGTGAATGCAAAAAGAATTTACCCAGTGGGTCCCATTTCCTAAATCAACGGCTTCTACTCTCTCTCTCTCCACTTTTTTTTAACCGTTACAGTATATAGACTCTCCTCTACTCTCTTCTCTCTTGTCTTCTTCTTCTCCAACAAGAAGAACAATCTGAACCCGTCTCCTCTGTTTCTCTCTTTCTCCTATCTCCATTTTTCTCCGGCCATGGCAGCTCTCGCTGCTACAACAACTCCTTCTCTCTTCTTCTTCATCGCCTTTTTACTCCGATCCGTCTTCTTGGCCGGTAATGTGAAAGTTTCTTTAATTTCAAGAAACAGAGTGTGATACTCTGTTTTTTTTTTTTGGTTGGGCTCTGTTTTATGATTTTTAAATTCTTTTGCAGATTCGCAGTCTTTCATCGGAGTAAACTACGGCCAAGTCGCCGACAACCTTCCGCCGCCGGCGGCCACCGCGAAGCTCCTCCAGTCGACCTCCATCGGAAAAGTCCGGCTCTACGGCGCCGACCCGGCGATCATCAAGGCCCTGGCCAACACCGGCATCGGAATCGTCATCGGAGCCGCCAACGGCGACATCCCGTCGCTCGCCAACGACCCGAACGCGGCGGGTCAGTGGGTCGGAGCCAACGTCCTGCAGTACTACCCGGCGAGCAAGATCATCCTCATCACCGTCGGCAACGAGGTGGTCACCTCCGGCGACCAGGGTTTGGTCCCACTGCTCCTCCCGGCGATGCGAAATGTCCAGAATGCCCTCAACGCGGCCTCGCTCGGCGGCAAGATCAAGGTCTCCACCGTTCACGCCATGTCGGTGCTGAGCCAGTCCGACCCGCCTTCTACGGGTCGGTTCAGCCCCGGGTTCCAGGACGCGATGAGAGGGTTGCTGGAGTTCCAGAAGGAAACCGGGTCGCCCCTGACAATTAACCCGTACCCGTATTTCGCGTACGAGAGCGACACCAGGCCCGAAACGCTGGCGTTTTGCCTGTTCCAACCCAACGCGGGACGAGTCGACTCGGGCAACGGTATAAAGTACACGAACATGTTCGATGCTCAGGTCAGTGACAATTTAATAAATATATATATAAATAAAAACACGCACATGTGTGGTTCTGAAAATGAGTGTGATCCAGATCCGACTAGTCCACGACATTGACGTAGGATTTAAGCTGTTTTTTTAAATAGAAAAAAATTTAAATGATTTTTAAATTTTATTAGGTGGCTTAATTTTGATTTTAAAAAAATGTGGCTTAATTTTCTGGTTCATAAAGGATAAAAGACTCGAATTAATTCCTGAAATTTAGTGTTTTGACACAATTTAGTTTTTGAATATTTTATTTAACTCAAAATGTTTTATAAACTTTTATGTTCGACTCTAAACGATTTTTAAACTTTCAAATATTATAGTTTTTATCAAAAGTTTAAGACCAAATTATGTCAATATTTGAACATTCTGAGACCCATTTTAGGTCACGAAAATGTTTAGGAAGCAAATTGTGTTTAAGCATGAAATTTTAAGAACCAAATTAGGTCAAAATATGAGTTTAATGACCATTTTAGATTAAAAAAATTGAGGGACCAAATTGGATTAAAAACAAAAATTCAGAGACAAAATTGGATTTTTTTACCTTCATAAAATGATGAGAGTTTTGAAAAATGTACAGGCTGGACATTGGCCCCATTAGACCCATCACCATTATTGCTACCATGTACCCAAATTCCAAATCTGTGTTTGTTTCTTGTACGTGAAGGAATAGATTGTTCTTAAAAGTGTAGGCAACATTTTTTGATAGCTCTCTATGGACCACACATTGTGACCATCTCTCTCCCCAATTACTAGTGATTTCAGCATCTGCTTTTCAATTGCTTTTCCACATTTGAAAGCTTCACTTTACACAATTTATACCCAATAACAAGATGCTTATTTTGTTTCTTATTAGGTCGATGCTGTACGCTCCGCATTGAATGCGATGGGATTCGGGGAGATAGAGATAGTAGTGGCGGAGACGGGTTGGCCCTACAGAGGGGACAGCAACGAAGCTGGCCCCTCGGTGGAGAATGCCAGGGCATATAACGGGAATTTGATCGCACACCTTAGGTCTATGGTCGGGACCCCATTGATGCCCGGGAAATCTGTGGATACTTACATTTTCGCGCTCTATGACGAGGACTTGAAGCCCGGGCCTGCTTCTGAACGGGCGTTCGGGTTGTTCAGACCCGACCTTTCCATGGTTTATGATGTTGGCCTCTCAAAGACTAGTCAGGTGAGATTAGCTATGGTTTTTGTATGCTACTAATTTTTAGTCTTTTGTGCATTGGATTGGTCTTTTTTTTTGTTGAAGTTTTGGAGGAAAGTGTGGATTTTTATACCGTTTGATATATTAGTTGAATCTTCCTAGTTTAGATTTCAGTAAGAAAATTAACATGGTAACATAGCTCGTTTTGTGTTGCCTTGGGAAAAATTCCTGGTCCACGTGTAGGCAAGACCTGACAATTTGGGTCCTGGGCCTAATGCATATTGGGCCAAACAGACTCACGCTTGTATTTTGCAACTTTTTATCAGTCCTAACATGTCCCACTAAATGGTGAGACGTGTTAAAATTGACAAAAAGTTGTTTGATAAAAACACGTAAGCCTTTTTGTTCCGGCCCCTTTTAGCCCCGCGGCCTGTATTGTCAGATATATCTATCATCCGTGTATAGAGAATGTGTTTGGATAAATAGTCTTTTCAAAAGTATTAGCTTTCAAATTTTTCTTATCAACAAGCGTACAAACACAGAGACTCGAACCTGAGACCTCGAGGAGTAAAGTGAAATTAACCGCTAATTACCCTACTGAGTGTTTGTGGCCAATAACAAGTTTCTTACATAAATTTCCCCTATTTTGGATTGAGCCCTTGGAAAGATTAATGGAACTAAACCCTAAAGTTTTGGTTTTGATTCCATTTTTACTTGTTTCTGTTTCAGAGTCCAGCAACACCAGCAAGTCCAAAACCAGTGAGTCCATCACAGAAACCAACAGGAGGAGCTTGGTGTGTGCCCAAAGCTGGTGTCTCAGCAGCTCAGTTGCAAGCAAGCCTAGACTATGCTTGTAGCCAAGGTGTGGACTGCAGTGCAATACAACCAGGAGGAGCCTGTTTTGAGCCCAATACCATAGCTTCTCATGCTGCTTATGCCATGAATCTCTACTATCAAACTTCTCAGAAGAACCCATGGAACTGTGATTTCTCCCAAACTGCAGCTCTCACTTCCCAAAATCCCAGTAAGCATATATAACCATGTTGTGTTCTTATAATGATTGATATGTATATCAATTGACTGATAAAAAGTTATATCAGTTGCACTAATAAGGAGGTGACAACTCATTTATAATCATGCCCAAATTCACTTGGGTGGGTATAAGTGATTTTAAATGAGGTGTCATCACCTCATTGGTTTTGTTAAGTTACAACTGATATAACTTTATATCAGTCAATTGATATACATTTACCCTTTCTAGTAATTGTGTTCTGATATTTTTGTTGTTTGTAGGTTACAATGGGTGCAGTTATCCAGGAGGGGGTAGTTGAGAAGTGTAGTGATTAATTTTATTGTGTATAATCAGATTAAGAACAATGAATGACAATAAGAATAATTAAAAGGGTGTTATTCTGCAAATTGTTGTTCTTAATTAGTTTTGGATCATCATGTAAAGTGACTGAAATTAGTCAATTTATGTGTCTTGGTGTTCTATGAGTTGGAATTATAGTTCAAAACCATTGCTGTTGAGCACTTGGATTATGAAGAATTGATGAGAATCTCTAGTTCATGTTTCAGTTATGATTTTTTTCATTACAAGGATAAAGAGAATGTGTGTCTCCAACCATTGAACATTTATTTTAGAAGGTTTATCAATCATTCTTCTCTATTTCTACCTTTAGAGGTGGTTCAAATCTAACTTTGTTTATAAGAACTAATCATTCCAAATTAGTTTTTCGAAAACAAATAATCATACTCCATCCGTATCAAAATATACTAACAAAACTTGGAACAAAATCAACGGGTTAATTTAAGAATATTATTGGTAATTCATGCAAAATAAACTAACAAAAATAGAATGTGGACAATTATTTTAGAACAAAACTTTTAGAGAAACGGATGGAGTGCTAGATATGGCTATGAGAGGTGTACTAGTTCAACAGTGTTTGACATGTTCTTTCTTACTAAGTTGAATGAGGCAGTGATGATCCGACATACGACTTTTAGAGCACCACACTTCAACTCATGGAAAAGTTATAATGACATATTCAAATTCACATGTGACCTTGTTTTAGTATCTACTAAGGTCGCTCATCGCGAGGAAGACTCTTAAGGTGTCTCCTCCTAGTTTGAAGGAATCTTATACCTCTCAAAAAGCCTTAACATTAGCTCCAAGAAAAAGACTCCAACTTCTCTAAGCCTCAAAAGGTCCTCTTAGCCTTCAAGCCTTTCAAAATCCTCCTAGTCTATGGTTCTCAGAACCCTCTTAGATTCCAAGGCTCTCTGTCTTACCAAAGCACCTTCAAAACTCCCCCTTCACCGAGACGCATTCAAAGTTCCCCGTATCACTTGGACTTGCTCATGCATTTTTTTTCTCTTCCTCTCCATTTGTGAGGAAGTCCTTCAACTCCTATTGTTGATTTAGGGTGGACATTACCCTTGTGTCTGGTGGTTCAACAATAAAGTGAGATTTTGCATAATCATCATACTGCGTAGCCTTGAGGAAGATTTTGCTCATGCATGTTTTCTCTTCCTCCCCATTTCCCAAGAAGTTCTCCAACTCCTATTGTTGATTTAGGGGGGACGTTGCCCCTGTGTGGTAGTTCAACAAAAAAGTGGATTTTGCATAATCATCATACTGGGGAGCCCTGAGGAAGATTTTGGTTCTCTACTAAATGCTTCTTAAGGTGTTTTGTAGGAAACATAGTGAACCTCGTAATGCGATCTTTAGAGCACACGAATAATACGATAAAGATTTGAAAAATATTAAAAACACGAAGAACGCAATGAAGATGTGAAGAACATGATATGTGTACTTTGTTGGACTTCAAGGCATACTGGACAATGAAAACCAAATTGGTGTGCTATTTTCCACCCGGTTCGTACCACAATATTTCTTCTTGTCATCCAATTGTATCAGGGTTACACTCTTGAATTTTAACTAGTTCGAGTTTCGTATTGTCTTTCCTCTTTTATGTAGCTTGATGATCTTAAAAATAAATAAATAAACATATGTTAGGAGAAAATCAGTGAGTTGCAATAGAATTCATCTTTAACATGAAATCCAAAATGCGTGGATCAGGCTAAATAAGCAGCAAGAGTGCAAACTAGGATGCGTAAACCTAATTATACCCAAAAGAAATATTTATAGAAGAATCTCATCGAATGTGATTAGTTTATAGTAATTAAGAGTTCCTATGCAATTATGTGATTCTAAGTACGTCAAAACTAGACTTGAGTTGATTTGAGTGGGTTGCGGGCTTAATAAGACCAAATACATGTCGTATTGGGAGGATGTTTTATCCAATAAATAATGTGACATCACACACACACAGATATATATTATACTTGTTTTAAGTATTGACTTTTTTTGTTGAGAGAAGTATTGACTTTCTATACATGTATTATAACACAATAACATCAATTATTTTACTAAATAAAATATATAATAAAAATAATTTATCTCTAATTTTTATTAAGATTGTAAATAATTACTTTTAATAGGATAGAACAATTAATTATATAAATACTCTATTAACATAACCGCTTAATTGAACTAAGGAAACAGACGTATTGTGAAAGGAGTCGAAGGAAATTTAGGATTTTGAGGTCTCCAGGTCTTCAACAGAGAGAGCGGCACAAGTTTCGCCGCAACTTGAGGTACAGTGTGGCTTTAGGTTCTACACTCAGACAATGGCGCTGCGGTTGCTTCATGGAGGTCTAGATCATGCTTCATGGTGGTGATTTTCTTGGTCCGGCGAGTTACGAAAAGGAGAAGAGAAGGACCGGTATTGGCAATGGTGGTGGAGGAGGAGGGGGATTAGCAGATGAAGATACAGAGGAATGGGATGAGCTGGGTATGAGAGACCGGGTTTTTCCACTATTATGAATTGGTCTGGGAGCGTGAGATCCTGTCATGGTCTACATTTAGAAATGACGTGAGTCAGAAAGTGTTTGCCAATTTGACGAACCGTAGTTAGCCAATTTTACCCTGTTAAGAGATAGATTAGTTGCTACTGTTCCGGGCTTTTATGTTCATTTTAAATTTTATGGTTTCCGACTCAATTTTGATGTGCTGACTGTGTGTGCAAACAAAATTGGATGGTTGATTAGATTTCTGATTGCAATATTTAATCTATTGATTGGTTTTCAGTGAATTCAATTTTATTCTTAAAAAAAAAAAAACATAACCACTACCTATAACAAAAACAAAACCACTTTAGAGCACATTCGTGTTTGGGTATAGGGATGTCTAGGG